>APFE030973397.1:0-12600 GCA_000404065.3 Pinus taeda
ATCCTACGAATCTACCTTTTCTAGAACTACCAAGCGATAATTTAGCTTGGTGCCGACGAGATCCGCACCGAATTGGGTGCAAATTGTTGCTTCATTTAAATGTCCAATAAGGCCTAAGGTGAAAAACCTAGCCACATGGGGCCATGCGCCTGGGGGCTAGGGCTAACCGCCCATCCTTATCTGCATAGCCACTTGGCTCTTCGGTGATGGTTCCATGAGCCCCATAAAACTAGGGTTTATCCCTTATTTTCCGCACCCAACTGTTAAACACTTCGTTGAGCCCTCCATTGATTTCCACTAGTCATATGTGGGTACACGCAACCATGGGCTAGTCCCCATGCTTCCATAATGCAACTGTTAGCACTCCGCTCTGCGCGTGCCATGGTCCTATGTCACCATATAACCTGATTCTTGGATTAACTATTAGCCCCTGTCACCAAAACTCCGCCCCGATTCCTCCTGCACCCATAGGACCTCGAATTATGCTTATTCTCAAGCCCCCAAATCTCTACACCGTCGCCATGCACTTAAACCTTATGTTGCCTCTGGTCATATGTTCTATCTCATGACCTAGTGCCGAGGATAAGCCCGAGCCCCTAGTCCTTCGTCTGTGGTCTCATGGGCGTGGGGTGACCAAGGGCCAGGGCTTAGTCCCGACCCCATCTCCCAAGGTCAAACAACATAAACATAAATACATGTTGGCCACTATACATAACAAGTAACACCATGCACTCTAGCAATAAGGTGTTGTAATGTTGATTAGGAGGTCTTGGATTTGACTCTCTCAGAGGCTTGTTCGACCATAGAATTTTTTTTTTCTGCCCAATGGGATTCCATGTGGCTACCCATCATTGGCCCACATGGCTCCCATCTATTGGACCACCGAACTTACACATTTGGCCAATCAAAAACACAAAAAAATTGACCAATGCAGCGAAGCCAAGTGGAAGCCTGCCATTAGCCCAAGAAACCTAGTCAACCTATCTAGTCACCCTGTTGAGTTAGTGTATGGACTGCCCAGTCAGCAGTCATTAATCCAACTTGCAAATTTTTTACCTGTTTGGGAAAAAGACCAGAACACGATATCAGGAGCATACGATATCGGTTTTGAGCAATTCAAGTTGCATTGGATTTAGGTCGTCGAGATATACATTTTGGTATACGTTTCGAGCACTATTGAACACTTTTAATTCTGAGCACTTTACTGATCCATTAGATCATATATCACCTTCATTAATACCTAATATACAAAAGAGGGTATCAACAAAAAGAAATCGGTGAGAATCGTTAAATATCCTTCGGACTTTAGATTTGAGACAATTCCAGATGGCTTGCCTCTGGAAAATGGCCAAACCTCCAAATTTTCCAAGTTATGTTAGTCGTTCACTGAAAACAACCCTCTGTGTTTTGACCAGCTGGTGGACAAGTTGAAGCATTCATGACAACCAGATGATGTTCCCTTAGTAACATGTATTGTCTCTGATGGGATTGTCTTGTTTCCACAAAAAAACAACGAGAAATCTTGGATTTCTGAGAGTATCATTCTAGACGCACAATGCTTGTGGATTTTCTACTTATTTCTTCATGCCTCTTCTAGTTGAGAAATGTTACATTCCTCTGGAAGGTACAAAATCACTGTAATTTATTTTGTGGTCTTAACACTGCATAATTTTGTGGTACCAACTCCCTATACATTAAATTTCTTACTTGGTGTATATGATATAGTATTATATTGTGATGTAGATGAGACGAGTTTAAAAAATGGATACATGGAACAAATAATCCCCTTTATCCTTAGAATGCCCCAATTGCGTATCAAAGATTTGTCCTTTTCCTTGCTATGTGTGAACATGGTGTATTTTGCGAGGAGTCAGGGGAAAGATGCTCTGGAAGCTGATTTGATTTTACTTAATACCTTTGGGAATCTTGACCATCCTATAATTGATGAACTCAGGGGTAGAATTCCCCCCTTGTATACGATAGGACCGCTAGATTTATTTACAAAATCTGGAAATGATACAATATCTGATATGTCTATAAGCATGTGGACTGTAGAAACAAGTTATGTAAAATGGTTGGACTCTCAGGATCCATCTATTGCATGGGGCTTGGAGGTGAGAAAGCAACCCTCCCTTTGGGTTATTCTTCTGGATTTGATTGATGGCCAAGTTGATGTGTTGCTTGCTGACTTTCTGGAGAAGGTGAAAGACCTAAGTTTCTTGGTGAATTGGGCTCCTCAGATGAAAGTGCTTTAACATCCTTCGATGAGGGGATTTATGACTCATAGTGGATGGAAATATACGTTGGAGAGAATATGTGCTGGCGTGCCCATGATATTGCGACCCTTAATTATCGAGAAACTGACTAACAAGAGATTCATAAGTCATGTTTGGAAGATTGGAATGGAAATGAGTGATGTCAAGAGAGAACAAGTGGAAGACCTAGTAAGGAGATCGATCAATGGGGAGGAAGGGAGGCAGATGAGGAATACAATTCATGAGTTGAGAGGTGAGTCAATGAGAGCATTTTGTCAAGGAGGACCTACTTACAATAAAATGGAGAAATTTGTTGAGGAAATAAAGAGGGTATTGGTAGAGACGTTATTGATTTATTACATATGTATGGATGGTGGATAATTTTCTATTTATCATAATCAACATGTCACTTCAAATTGGAATTTTAGATTCTTGATGGATGATGGATGATACTCTACATGGATTACTGTTAAATAATTGTTTTTTTTAGTATCTCATACTCATTTGAAATATAAACTTAAGGTAATATCATATGTATATCTTTTCCAAGGAATTTCGTATGAAGATGTTGCTTGACTATGAAATTCTGTAGTTGAAATACAAACTTTTATTTAAGGTCAGATCATGTGTACATGTGTTTAGGGAATTTCATATGAATATGCTTGGTGAGATCAGATGAATATGTTTCTTGGGAATTTCATATGAAGATGCTTATTGAAGATGAAATTCAAGGAATACTATGCACAAGTAGCAAATATGGAATTTTGCTTCTGCACAGTTTTAAGAATAATTTCTTTTTCATTATACATCTCAAGTGAAATTTCCTAAATACAAATATAGGTGAAATTCCGTGATCACATATACATATGATCTTGAACTTAATTTAAAAAGAGGGAAAGATGGTTCGTGCATCTGCCTTTTATGATGAACCAATGAAGAAACGAATGATCATCTCTTCCTCAAGTTTCAACATTCAATTCAATTCAGATTGATGAGGAGAAATTCTCTAGTTTTTGGTGGTTTACAGTGGCCATCTTTATCTCAATTACAGATTTAAGGAATATTTCATAGTATGATAGAGAAGAGCAAGGTCAAAGAATTAACTTCGTTCTTGTCGTTCAAACATATTCTTAAAATCTACAATGGAATTAAGTTCAACACAAAAGAGTAATACAGTGAAATACTATTTACAGAGGTGGTATAAAGAGACGGCTTTAAAAAAGGGGCAAAAATCTCCCCTTCCTAGCAATCTAGGCCATTTGGATCACAAGTAACAACATTAGCTTCCAGGAAAAACGCTGCCCTCCCTTCTAATATTTGGTGCAATTTTGGTCACTGCTGCATTTCTTCTTGTTTGATCCCATCAGAGAGTGCCAAAGAACCTTAAGGAGGTTCAGGTAGAATGGTCAAGGCCTTGGAAATTCTTCAACGAGGTATGTAGATGACTGGACCAGATGATTGGTTTGGGGTTTTCCCTCTACCTCTTAGGTTCACTTGTGTTTCAAGTCAAAGCCAATTATGTAAGAAGCATCAATAATCCAATGGAGTTCAAGTGGCATCTTTTTCCTTCTGAAGTTTTGCTTTAGAGTTGCATGATTGCATCTGTCCTTTTATGAGCTCACAAGTCTTAGTATTGGGAGACTCACACGAAATGTATTTCTCATGTTACAAACACATCAAGGTTTGTGATACAAAATGTATCACTTTTTTTCCCTCTTTCCATCACGCTTATTTTAAAGAGTAAAATGCAGAGGTTTGATTAATCAATTTAATTAAAAAAGAAAAAAGAGTGTAACTATTTTATAAATAAATTCAAATATGAATATTTTAATTAAAAAGGAAAAAAGAATCTAATTATTTTAGAAATATATCTCCAGATATTTCATCTATTAACTCTTGGGCCAAAAGAGATCCTACCATTCATTCATGGAGATTTGGTCCCTTAATTGGTTCTTTAATATACTATAATATATATATATATATTATATAATATAATATATATATAATATATATATATAAGGAAAAATAGTAATAAAAATTTTCAATTTTCCTTAATTTACATCATCTTTATATAAAGAATATTAGTAATTGATAAGAAAAAACAATACTTTTTTTTTAATTACTTTTAACTTTGAGTGGGTGTGAGGCATATGTGTAATTCCTGCATTATACACCTGACATTTAAAAAAATATTGAATTCGAGTTCAATTGTCAAGGAGATGTGTACTTCATTTTGTATTTTAGGTTGCATGTGATAATTTTAAAAGGATTATTGTTTTAATGACATACAAATTAAGCTATTATGTATATATATGTAGATATAATATATATATATTATATATAATATATGATATATTTATAGATTATGTATATATATATATATATATGTTATATATATATATCATATGTGTAAATATATATATGTGTTATATATAATATATGTGTATATAATATATATAGGGTAATATAATATATATATGTATAAATAATAATGTATATATATAATTAATATAGATAATAATATATATATATTATATATATATATAACCCATAAATAAACTATATCAACTTTATATAGAGGGAGAAATAAAAAAATTGCTTATATTTTCACTTTCCATTATGACTAGATGTGTAGTTTATTCAATTCCTAATATGAATTTGATATGTAATTTTTAAAATTATTAGTAACAAATAAATTTAAATGTAGATTATTAAAGAAATATTTCAACATGCTTAAAATATATCAGTATATACGTTTCAATTCAGGGTATGGGAGAACATTTATAATTCCTTCAATGCTTAATATGGAATTGAGATATAACATTTAAAAAAATTAATAATAATAAAAAAATAGTCAATGAAAATATTATTTTATCTATAAAGAGAGTTCTGGAAGGGAGAGATTGTATATATTATAAAAGTATATGAATATAACAAATTTATCATGGTTAAAATACTTTAGATGGAATTGACACATGATAATATTATATATATATATATATATATATATATATATATATATAATATATATATATATAAATATTATATATATATATATATATATATAATATATATATATATATATATATATATATATATATTAAATATGAATCTGTCAAGTAATGAGACGGATCAAATCTCTCAATGTGCAAACCTTTCTTGAAGTTTTGCAATCTAAAAATGGTTTACGCCTTAAGAGATTTAATCCCTATCAATGGTTGATAGATATGAGGTTAACATGGATCTATGTTGTTGTCACATTAACATTGATCCTTGTCACATTAATATTTTTCAACTATGGTTGACCATGGATGATGTTGCATTAATGTTAGTCTTAATGTTTCATTGATGTTAGTGTTAATGTACATTAATCCATGTTAAATATGAATCTGTCAAGTAATGAGACGGATCAAATCTCTCAATGTGCAAACCTTTCTTGAAGTTTTGCAATCTAAAAATGGTTTACGCCTTAAGAGATTTAATCCCTATCAATGGTTGATAGATATGAGGTTAACATGGATCTATGTTGTTGTCACATTAACATTGATCCTTGTCACATTAATATTTTTCAACTATGGTTGACCATGGATGATGTTGCATTAATGTTAGTGTTAATGTTGCATTGATGTTAGTGTTAATGTACATTAATGGTTGAAGAGGGTTGGCAAGGTTGACTATGGTTGACCATGTTGTCCATGGTTGGTTATGGTTGACCATGGATGAACAAGGTTACACATGGTTATACCTGTTGACCATGCCAGACCATGGTTGAGTTTGTTCAACCATGATTGACAATGGTCAACATGTGGTAGACTATGGTGAACATGGTTGACCAAGGATGTTAGCATTTCCCTGTAGATGACTATGATCGACTATGGCTAGCTAAGATGCACATAAAATCTATAGTTGACCATGCGTCATGTTGAGCATGATTGACCATAATTAACCTTAGTTAATAACGTTGAACATATGATGACCATATTTGACATTGGTTGACCATGGTTGGGTATCTTTACCATGTTGACGATGTTCTCCATAGTTGACTATGCTTAACCATGGATGATAATGCTTGATTATGTCTAACTATGCTCAACCAAAGGTTGATGATGTCTCACATAGTTAAAGATGCTTGACCATGGTTGACAATGTTGTTTGTTATTCATCACATTGTGACAACGTTCATTGTTCATCACATTGCAAAGTCATTTGTTATTCGTTGCATGGGTGATGGAATTTATTGTTTGTGACATTACGACATCATTTTATTTGTCCAATTGCCATATCTTTTATTGTTCGTAACATTGTGACATTATTTGTTGTTCATCATCTTGGGAGAATAAAATCATTATAAATTCTATATTTAAAATTAAACGGGGTGTAATTTATTACAAATTTGTGTGCATGTAAACTTTTAGTAAAAATGAATATTTGTTTGTAATCGTCATGTTGAATGTAATTAAAGATTTTTAGTTATTTGTATTTTATAAATAAAATTTTATGATTACTTGTGTTATTAAAAGTTTTTTGTTTTTTGTTTTTTGTTTTTTTTGTTTTTTGTTTTTTGTTTTTTATTTTTTGTTTTTGTTTTGTTTTGTTTTTTTTATGTAGCTAATTTCAAATTCTAAAATTTAATTATGAGCTTATTTTTGGCTCTATTCTTGGGGAGATGATCTTCCTAAATTTTATAATCCTTCGGTGTATCTTTGGACCTTTTGGGGCAATTTCTAGTTTATAACAATTTGAAAAGATTTGGATATTCAACCCCATTTTTCCATTGATATTATGAACTTGTGAATTGACTTTGCTATAATGCCATGACCCAATACCATGGCTTATCAATACCACATGCCAAAAAATCATAAATTATTTCACAATCAAAATATTTTATAGCATTATGACAAGATTCTTAATTGTGGATATTCACCCCCACTTTACCATGGATATTATTAACTTGTAAATAGGTTTTATTATAATACTATGGGCCAATACCATGGCTTATCAATATCATATACCCGAAAACTATAAATTATTTCACAATTATAATATTTTGCAAATATTTTATTTTAATTTAATATAATAACAATGTTAATTAATCTAAAAGCTTATAAATACTTTGAGATTATCTAAACCGTTATCCTCACGACTACTAAAAATTTCATAGAAATTAAATCAAGAATTTTAAAAAAATAAAAAATGAGAATACTTTAATATATGAAGATGTGAAATTTATATCATATAAATAATATTATTAAGAATAAGAATCAACATATATCCTTGTTAACTAAGAATCCAAGTGATGAGAGCAAGCAAAGTGACTAACAATAATACAAGAAAAATAGTGCATGATTATTTTAAGTTTTTCATTATTGTATTTCTTTTGACATGATTGATCCAAAATATGGGTTTAATATTTCACAACCAATTGAGTTTTTCTAAATTTGGATAATTTCTTAAACATAATACAATGAGATCAAATTTAAGAGAGAGAGAGAGAGAGAGAGAGAGAGAGAGAGAGAGGGGGGAAGAGAGAAGGGATGAGATGGGACAAGTTGGAGGGGAGAGCGAGGGATAGAGAGCGATGGGGGAAGGAGAGAGATGAAGAGCGGGAAGAGAAGAGAGAGAGAGAGAGAGAGAGAGAGAGAGAGTTGGAGAAGGGGAGAGAGGAAGGAAATAAAAAAGACATAAAGAGATGGAGGTGGAGAGAGAGAGGGAGTGATAAGGGACAGATGTAGATAGAGTGAGAGAGAGAGGAGAGGAGGGAAGAAAGAGAGAGGAGAGGAGAGAGATAGAGAGAGAAGGGGAAGAGAGAGAGAGGGAGACACAAAGATGGAGGGGAGAAAGAGAATTAAATTGAGATAGGGAGGGATATAGTGATAGAGTTGGAGGGAGGAGAGAGAGAGAGAGTGAGAGTGATGGAGGGAGAGACATAGTGATCCAGGGGATCAAATTAGTGCTCAAAATTGAAAGTGTGTGATAGAGCTTAAAAACCGAATGAATGGATAATCTTGACAATATGAATCCAACGCAATTCATTTCACTCAAAACCGATATCGTATGCTCCTGATACCATGTTTGGATCTAATTGCCAAAAAACTAAAATTTTAAAAGTTGGGTTGCAGGAACGCTCAGTCAGCAATCCGTACATTGACTAGGTAGGTGATTGGATATGCTAACTGTGCATTTTGGGCTAGTGGTGGCTTGCCAAGTATCCTCTGGTCATTGGCCGAAATTTTGTGGTTTTCGATTGACTGTTGGTGTTTTTTATTGGGGCCAATAGTGGAGGGCCATGTGGACCAACCAGTGGTAGCCACGAGGGTTGAACCCATGACCTACAGCACAACACAATAGGCCTACACAACTGTGACACTACTATGGCTCTTAACCTATAAGTTTTGAACTATCATATAAAGTTTGGTATGACACATATTTGGGGGAGGGAGCTAGGCGAAGCCCTAGCCCCTGGCCACCCCAGCACCCACGGGACTGTACGTGGAGAGGCCAAGGGGCTAGGCCTTAGCTCATCCCACGGCCATAGCCCGCAACACCAAAAGTCGGAGCCCAGTGTGTAAAGAACTGTGGCGGAAAAGTAAAGGAGCCAACCCTAAGGTCATATGATCCCAATGTAAACTGGAGCGCGAGATTAGGAGGGGGCTAGCCCCGAACCATATGCGGCAACCTACGAACACACTGCTAGCCTAAAATGAAAGGCACCCATTAAATAATCCCTCCACGTGGAGAATCCATCACCAGGCCCGGTCCTATGGGCGCGTGGTGAGGACGACCTAACCGTTGGGGGCAGGCAGTTTGCCCCAACTCCTAGGCATGCAGCCCTAATTTTTAGAAATTGGGGGCTTAATGGCCAAATTAACGATCCTACAATTTCACCGGTCAAGTAGGATTATAGGCTAGATTTGTGCGTTGGTTCTGGGTTTGTGGCACTCAAGCCAGATTTTGGTCGAATTTTAGGAAGACTAGCCATATAATTTGGGAAAAACTTGTAACATGCATAAATTTCTCCTTTTTTGGCCAAATGAGGTGAATAAAGAACCTATATGGGGGTTTTTAATAGTGCTAGATCGAGTGGAGACACCATTTTTTCTGTTTGAGTATTGTAAAGCCACGTAAACACACTTTTGAACACTTAATGAAAGAGTCCTTGCATTGGAAGCTGGACCAAGAGATGTAGCCCAGGAGAGGGCCAAACTCCTTTTCAGGTTTCGCGTTATGTGTTTCAGATATGGTTAATTGTCTCTGTTTGGCTGTAAAGTTTGGTTAAAATTCACTTGTTTTATGTGTTTAGTAAATTGATCCTTTACCCAAAACACATATAGTTTTCACTTGCAAATTGTTAAAAATCTTCAAGTTTTCAATTACAAATAATTTCGGTATCAGAGCATAGGTTATTGTGAAGGTTTGATTTATTTGCGAGTGTTTTTTTTATGCTTACAAGGTTGAATCTTAAAAGAGGAGAAGGTGGACTTTTGGAGCCAAAATTTCAAATTTTTTCAAGGAAAACAAACACACCTCAAGGTTCAATACTCATGGCACATGAAGAAGGTTCCGAAGGTATGTTTCAAGATGAAATAACATTCAGAAAAACATTCTTTGAGATTAATGAAATGGTAAAGGTACTTTATGAAGAGAGAAATGCAAGGTTGTATGGAGAGAGCTCAAAACCTCCAAAAGGAGATGGAGGAAAAGGATACAAGCCTCCAAAAGGGAATGGTGACAAACCACCACCTTCACTTCCATAATCCTCATCCTCATCTTCTAATTCTTCTACCCTTTCAAAAAAACAAACACCTCCAAATTCTCCAAAAGGATATGGTAAAACTCCTTTACTAAAGCTTGATATTAAGTTTGAATTGGTTATGTACAATGGGGAGGTAGATGCTGAGAAATTAGATAATTGGATTTGTCATATTGAAGTTTTGTAGGATACAAAATATCAAGGATGATGAAACCAAGATTCAACTTGTTTCTCTTAGATTGGAAGGTGCAACACTTATTTGGTGGGAAGTCAAAACTCAAGAGGACATGGAGAAACATGGTAAGGTTTTATCCTAGTGGAATGATTTTGTTGTTGCAATAAGAGGGAAATTTTATCCATTAGCATACATGCAAAACACTATTATTGATTGGCAAAACTTTAGGCAAGCTAAGGGGCAAAATGTGCAATCCTATACTCAAGAATTTAGGAAAAGAGCTTCGATTTTGGGTATAGATTTTTACTCTCAAGATACTTTGCTCAAATACATTGGAGGATTGCATAGTTACTTGAGACATACCATTCTCATGTTTAACCCTACAAAACTAGATGAAGTTTGTGTTGGGTTGTGTTATATTCTTTCCACGTAGTTAACAAGGGTTTGAAGGGCACATGTAACCCCACTTTTTGGGGTCTAGGTAGTGCCTCGGAAAATTTTGGTTTTGGACCCTATGTTAGGTTGAGCGGATCCACCTATGGTTTTGTGCTTGATTTTTGCACATGTTTTTTGGATGCGATGGTTTTTGGTCCATGGTATTGGATGTGATGGTTTTATGTCCATGGTATTGGATGCTTCAGCATGTATAAATATGTATTGTAACATTGAAAGGAACATAATGAAAAATCAAGCTGGTAGTCCCAGTTTTGGAATCTAGGGGAAAATCTTTGTGTATATGTGTTTTATGTGTTATGATCTCATTATATATTTTCCGTGTTTTAGAATTCGTATGCAGGTAATTTCTGTATGGGGTTAAAACCTACTTTTGGTTTTAGAGTTGTTTTGGCTTCAAGAGGACGCCTTTGTTGCTGAGGGGTTTCACTCAGGCCTATGGTAGACCCTGTTCAGTGGGAGATCTGTGAGATCGATTCTGGTGGTGAAAGAAGATGGCGAGCAGTGGAAAGATAGAGATCAAGAAATTTAATGGTCAGAATTTTGAGTTGTGGAAACTCAATATGGAGGATCTGTTGGTGGATAAAGATCAGTGGATCACAGTAGATCTAGGTACTAAACCAACGGGAGTGTCTGATGAAGAATAGAAGAAGTTGGATCGAAAGGCAAAGAGCACAATACGATTGTGTGTTTCAGATTCAGTATTGCTGAATGTATCAAGGGAAGATATGGCGAAGGCTTTATGGGACAAGTTAGGGACTTTGTACCAATCCAAGTCTCTGGTGAATAAACTGTTCCTGCAGAAAAAGATGTATAACCTGAGGATGAAAGATGGAGACTCGGTGACAGAGCATCTGAATGCGTTTAATACTGTGGTAAGTCAGT
Source organism: Pinus taeda (assembly GCA_000404065.3). NCBI lineage: Eukaryota > Viridiplantae > Streptophyta > Pinopsida > Pinales > Pinaceae > Pinus > Pinus taeda. The sequence continues at coordinate 11,519 of APFE030973397.1, forward strand.
TATCATCTTTTGATATTAAAATTTCAGATGAAGATAAGTGCATCAATTTGTTGTGTTCTCTACCAGATTCGTGGGATAGTCTGGTTATTGCAATATGTAGAAATGCAATTGCTTTGCAGTTTGATGAAATAGTCTCAGCCTTGCTGACGGAGGAGATGAGACGGAAAAATATGGACAACGAGAATTGTGATGCCTTGTCTGTATGAGGACGGTCCCAGAACAGAAACAAAAATAAGTCATTGAGTGGGAGATCTAAATCTACAAGGAGATCTAAATCTCCAGGAAAACCTATAAAGGTGGTGTGCTGGAAATGCAAAAAGGAAGGGCACTTCAGTAGGGAGTATAAATCTAAAGCTCCTTATAAAGGAAAGGGATTTGATGATGCTCCTTCTCCAGAGGTGAAAACCACCTCAGATAACGGTGGGGATGTTTACTTGGCTTCTTTAAGTACACATGTGGATCATGAGGCGAGGTTGATTGACTCAGGTGCATCCTTTCACTTCACTCCCCATAGAGAGTGGTTCTACGAGTATGAAAAATACGATGGTGGTGATGTCTTCTTAGGAGATGATAGGAATGATAGAATCATTGGTTGCAGAAAAGTAAAGTTGAAGTTGCAAGATGGAAGGGTTAGAACCCTTTCGGCTGTTTTGCATATTCCTGCATTAGCCAAAAATCTGATTTCTGTAAGCAAGTTGGATGATGCAGGTGTAAAGACAGTGTTCGAGAAGGATACCTGCAAGATGGTTTGAGGAGCACTGGTATTGATGTGGGGAGTTCGGATTGGAACTCTGTACAAGCTGCAAGGTAGCACTGTTGTTGATCGGTGCAATAGTTCTATGGTTCCTGAAAATGGAGCAGAAAAATCTAGTGGTCTCTGGAGAGAAGACCATGCTGTGGCATCAAAGGCTTGGACATATTGGAGAGAAGGGCCTTCGAATACTTCATGGTAAAGGTATGGTAGAAGGTATGAGTAATAGCTCTCTGGATTTTGATTTCTGTGAAAATTGTGTATATGGGAAGCAGATTCGGGTGAGTTTCCCCTCTGGTGGTAAGAGGACGAAACAAATATTAGAGCTTGT
>APFE030973397.1:15571-44272 GCA_000404065.3 Pinus taeda
ATGTATAAATATGTATTGTAACATTGAAAGGAACATAATGAAAAATCAAGCTGGTAGTCCCAGTTTTGGGATCCAGGGGAAAATCTTTGTGTATATGTGTTTTATGTGTTATGATCTCATTGTTTATTTTCTGTGTTTTAAAATTCGTCTGCAGGTAATTTGTATACGGGGTTAAAACCATTGGAGGATTGCATAGTTACTTGAGACATACCATTATCATGTTTAACCCTACAAAACTAGATGAAGTTTATGTACAAAAACTCATTTAGGTGCAAGAGGAAAAAATGTTTCTAAAGAAATTAGTGAGAAGTCATCCAAGTATGGAGAAAAAGGAAAAGGGAAATTTAAAGGCAAAGATAAAAAAATGTTGCAGTCAAAAAAGAAGGAGAAAAGTTGACATGTAAAGAATTTTCTAAAGGAGTTCATGATGAAGACCACTGCTGGAAACTTCATCCTGAAATGAAACCCAAAAATTTTAATAACAAGGAGAAAAACAAGATTGTTGCAACTACACAACAAGGTTTAGGTTCTAATTCCAAGGATGAATATAGATCACAACCATGTGTTTGAAAGGTAAGGACATTGCAAGTACTAGTTCTTCAAATTTTCTCAATTATACTCAATATGAAAAAAAAGCCATAGATCTTTTCCACATTAGAGTCATTTTAAAACATACCAAGATAAATACACTGTTTGATAGTGGTTCACAAGCAAATTTGATCTCAAAAGACATTGTCAAGAAGTTGAATTTAGAAACCATTCCTCATCCTAAATCTTATTCTTTAGGTTAGGTATGTGAGAATGCAAAACTTTAGGTTACAAGGAAATTCATACTTAGATTTGCAATCACTATAAACTTTCTTGATGAGGTTGAACTTGATGTAGTTCCACTTGATATATGTGGTATTGTTTTGGGAAGTCCATAACTTTATGATAGGAGAGCTGTTTTTCATCACCATGAGAACAAATATAATTTGTTCAAGAATGGGATTGAGTACATTGTTAGAGCGCATAACAAGAAATTGAGTTTATCTCTTATGAATGTTGGACAAATGAAGAGAATTGTTAATGCTAGTTAGAATTTTTCATTGTTAATGTTCAAGCACAAAGATGTTGAGGAACTTAAAGCCTTTCAAGGATATGAATCAAGTTTGAAATTTGATTTCATTAAGGTTTCTAATTCATGAGATAAGATGTTTCAAGAGTCTAACAAGTTTCCTCCTAAAAGAGGTAAACAAAATGAAGTGCAATTACAGTAGGGTTCATCATTGTTGAACGTTGGCATGAACAAGATGCCAGTGTTAAAGCATGAAGAGGTCAAAAAGAAAATGAAAAGGCTATCTAACAAAGAGGACATTGGTCCCAAAACATCTTCTTGTGGGTTTCATAATGTTTTGGGTTTGAGGTAGGATGGTATGTGGCGATGGCGATCACATTTGGTAAAGAGTCAAGCCAAGTGCAAGGCTAGACATGCTAAGCATTGTTATGGCGATAATGTTCAAGGTGAAGTGAACTTGAAATTGAATAAGTATCCTTTGATTGAAGGTCAAGGAGGGAATGTTCATATTTCGTTAACATAAGTTTTCTCTTTTAAACATCTTGAAAAATTGCAGCAAGGTCCTATCTTTGACAGAAAGATAAATACTTCAAGAATGAAGTACCTTCATGAGAAGCTCAAAGCAAAGAAAACAAACAAAAGAAAATGGATTGAGGTTGGAAGGGTGAGGGAAAGTACCCTCATCTAATTGTTGACTGAAAATGAGCTTTTGGAGGTCAAAAATCTTCCAATGGGGAGGAGTGATCCAGGGGATCAAATTAGTGCTCAAAATTCAAAGGGTGTGACAAAGCTAAAAACCTAAATGACTGGATAGATCTCAGTGATTTGAATCCAACGCAATTCATTTCACTCAAAACCGATATCGAATGCTCCCGATATCGTGTTCTGATCGAATTGACAGACAACTAAAATTATAAAGGTTGGGTTGTAGGTACATCTAGTAAGCAATCTGTACGCTGACTAGGCAGGTGACTGGATAGGCTAACTATGTGTTTCGGGCCAGTGGTGGCTCGCCAAGTGTCCTCCATTGATTGGTCAAGATTTTATGGTTTTTGATTGGATGTTGTTGTTTTTATTGGGCTAATAGTGGAGGGCCACATGGACCAACCAGTGGCATCCATTTGGCCTCCAAAGGTTGGTCCAAAATTTTGGTTGTAGGTCAAGCAGCCATGGGAGTCAAACCCGTTATCTGCGGTACAACACAACAGGATTGCACCACTATGCCACTATTATGGTTCATAACCTATAAGTTTTGAACCACCATATAAAGTTTGTTATAGTGCATATTTGGGGGAGAGGGCTAGGCTAAGCTCTAGCCCTTAGCCACCCTAGCGCCCATGAGACCATAGGTGGAGGGGCCAAGGGGCTAGGCCTTAACCCGAACCCCGGACATAACCCACAACACCAAGAGTCGAAGCCTGATGCGTAAAGAACTGTGGAAGAAAAGTAAAGAGGCCAACCCTAGGGGGCTAGCCCTGGGGTCATATGACCCCAATGTAACTGGGAGCACAAGATTAGAGGGGGAGCCAACCACGGGCCATATGCAGCGACATACGACCACACTGCCAACCTAAAATGAAACACACCCATTAAATCAACCCTCAATGAGGAGAATCTGACACCAGGCTCGATCCTAAGGGTGTGTGGTGACCATGACCTAGCCGTTGGGGGCCCAACTAGCGGGGGAATTAGGTTTGCCTCGACTATTGGGCATGTGGCCCCCACGTGGCCATAAATTTACAGAACTGGGGGCTTAATGACTGAATTACCAATCCTACAATTTCTCTTGTCGAGCGGGATTATAGGCCAGATTTGCGGGCCGGTTCCGTGTTTGGGGCGCTCAAGCCAGATTTGGGTTGAATTGTAGGATGACTAGCCATAGAATTTGGGAAAAACTTGTAACAGGCATAAATTTCTCAATTTTTGGCCAAATGAGGTGTAGAAAGAACCCATATGGGGGTTTTTTATGGTGTTGGATCCATTAGAGACATTAGTTTTTCTGTTTGAGCATTGTAAAGCCATTTAAACACACTTTTGAGCACTTAATGAAAGAGGCCCTGCATTAGGATCTGGACCAGGAGATGTAGCCCAAGAGAGGGGTGAACTCGTTTATCATGTTTTGTGTTATGTGTTTCAAAAATAGTTTATTGTCTTTGTTTGGCTGTAAAATTTGGTTGAATTTCACTTGTTTGATGTGTTTAGTAAATTGATCCTCTACCCAAAACACATACTTTTCACTTGCAAATTGCTAAAAATCTTGAATTTTTCAGTTACAGATCATTTTGGTATCATAGCATAGGTTATTGTGAAGGTTTGATTTGTTTTCAAGTGTTTTTCTGATGCTTACAAGGTTGAAGCTTAAAAGAGGAGAAGGAGGACTTGTGGAGTTAAGATCTCAAATTGTCTCAAGGAGAACAAACACACCTCAAGCTTCCATAGTCATGGAACATGAAGAAGGTCCTAAAGGGATGTTTGAAGATGGATTAACTTTCAGGAAATCATTCTTTGAGATGTCTAAAATGGTAAAGGTACTTTATGAAGAGAGAAATGCAAGGTTGTATGGAGAGAGCTCAAAACCTCGAAAAGGAGATGGAGGAAAAGGAGACAAGCCTCCAAAAGGGAATGGAGGGAATGGTGACTAACCACCACCTTCACCTCCAGCACCCTCATCCTCATCTTCATCCTCATCCTCATATTCATCCTCATCTTCTACTTCTTCAACCCTTTCACAAATACAAACACTTCCAAATTCTTCAAAAGGAAATGGTAAAACTCCTTTGTGAAAGCTTGATATTAAGTTTGAATTGCCTATGTACAATGGGGAGGTAGATGCCGAGAAATTAGATAATTGTGTCATATTGAAGTATATTGCAGGATACAAAGAATCAAGGATGATGAAACCAAGATTCAACTTGTTTCTCTTAGCTTGGAAGGCGCAACACTTATTTGGTGGAAAGCCGAAACTCAAGAGGACATGGAGAAACATGGTAAGGATTTATCCTCTTAGAATGATTTTGTTGTTGCAATAATAAGGAAATTTTATCCATTAGCATACATGCATGAAACTATTATGGATTGGAAAAATTTTAGGCAAGTTAAGGGGAAAAATGTGCAATCTTATACTCAAGAATTTAGGAAAATAGCTTCGATTTTGGGTATAGATTTGTCCTCTCAAGATACTTTTTTTAAATACATTGGAGGATTGCATAGTTACTTGAGACATGCCATTCTCATGTTTAACCCTACAAAACTAGATGAAGTTTGTGTACAGGCAACTCATTTAGAGGCAAGAGGGAAAAATATTTTTGAAGAAACTAGTGAGAAGTCATTCGAGTATGGAGAAAAAGGAAAAGGGAAATTTAAAGGATAAAAAATAAATAAATAAATATGATAGTCAATAAAGAAGGAGAAAATATCGCATGTAAACACTATTATACAGAAGTTCATGATGAAGACCACTGTTGGAAACTTCATCCTAAAATGAGACCCAAAAAGTTTAATAACAAGGATAAAGACAAGATTGTTGCAACTACACAACAAGATTTAGGTTCTGATTCCAGGGATGAAACAAATATCACAACCATGGGTTTGAAAGGCAAGGACATTGCAAGTGCTAGTTCTTCAAATTGTCTCAATGATACTCAATATGAAAAAAAAAAAGAATATATCCTTTCCACATTAGAGGCATTTCAAAACATACCAAGATAGATACATTGTTTGATAGTGGTTCACAAGCAAATATTATCTCAGAAGACATTGTTAAGAAGTTGAATTTAGAAACCATTCATCATCCCAAACCTTATCCTTTAGGTTGGGTATGTGAGAATGAAAAATTGCAGGTTACAAGGAAATGCATACTTAGATTTGCAATCACTACAAACTTTCTTGATGAGGTTGAAATTTATGTAGTTTCACTTGATATATGTGGTATTATTTTGGGAAGTCCATATCTTTATGATAGGAGAGCTATTTTTCCTCACCATGAGACCACATATCTTTTTTTCTAGAATGGGATTGAGTACATTGTTAGAGAAAATAACAATAAATTGAGTTTATCTCTTATGAATCCTAGACAAATGAAGATAATTGTTAATGCTAGTTAGAATTTTGCATTGTTAATGTTCAAGCACAAAGATGTTGAGGAACTTAAGCCTTTCAAGGATATGAATCAAGCTTGAAATCTGATTTCAATGAAGTTTCTAAGTCATGTGATAAGATGTTTCATGAGTCTAACAAGTTGCCTCCTAAAAGAGGTAAACAAAATGAAGTGCAATTGCAACATGATTCTTCATTGTTGAACATTAGTGTGAACAAGATGCCAATGTTAAAGCATGTAGAGGTCAAAAAGAAAATGAAAAGGCTATTTGACAAAGAGGACATTGGTCCCAAAAATTATTCTTGTGAGTTTCATAATGTTTTGGCTTTGAATAAGGATGGTTCATTGCAATGATGATCACATTTGTAAAGAGTCAAGCCAAGTGCAAGGCTAGACATGCTAAGCATCGTTCTAGTGATAGTGTTCAAGGTGAAGTGAACTTGAAATTGAATAAGTCTCCTTTGATTGAAGGTCGAGGAGAGAATGTTAAAATTTATTTAACATAAGTTTTCTCTTCTAAACATCTTAAAGAATTGTAACAACGCCCTATCTTTGACAGAAAGATAAATACTTCAAGAATGAAGTACCTTCATGAGAAGCTCAAAGTGACAAAAACAAACAAAACCAAATGGATTGAGGTTGGAAGGGTGAGGGAATTGTACCCTCATCTAATTTTTGATTGAAAATGAGCTTTTGGAGGTCCAAAAGCTTCCAATGGGGAGGAGTGATCTAGGGGATCAAATTAGTGCTTGAAATTCAAAGTGTGCAACAGAGGTCGAAACCTGAACGACTGGATACTCGACGATCTGAATCCAATGCAATTTGTTTCACTCAAAATTGATATCGTATGCTCCCGATATCGTGTTCTGACTGGATTGTCAAACGACTAAAATTTTAAAAATTGAGTTGTAGGTATGCCCAATCAGCAATTCGTACACTGACTAGGAAGGTGACTAGACATGCTGACTGTGAATTTTGGGTCAGTGGTGACTCACCAAGTTTCCTCCATTGATTGGTCAAAATTTTGTGGATTTCAATTGGCTATTGGTGTTTTTTATTACGGCCAATAGTGGAGGGCCATGTGGAACAACAAGTGGAAGCCATGTGGCCTCTGAAGGTTGGTCCAAAAAATTGGTTGGAGGTTGAGCAGCCACGAGGATCAAACCCACGACCCACATCACAACACAAGAGGCACGCACCACTGTGCCACTACTATAGTTCTTAACCTATAAGTTTGAATTGATATATAAAGTTTGTTATGGCGCATATTTGGGGGAGGGGGCTAAGCTAAGCCCCAGCCCCTAGCTAGCCCAACACCCACGAGACTGCAAGTAGAGGGACCAAGGGGCTAGGCCTTAACCCAACCCACAGACATAACCTGTAACACCAACACTCGGAGCCTAGCACGTAAAGAACTGTGGTGAAAAGGTAAAGGGGCTAGCCTCGGGGTCATATGACCCTAATGTAATCGGGGGCGCGAGATTGGGGGAGGGGGGGGGGGCAGCGCCAGGCCATATGCAGCGGCATATGACCACAGTGCCAGCCTAAAATGAAACACACCCGTTAAATCAACCCTCTACGTGGAGAATCTTACACCAGGCCTGATCCTATGGGCACGTGGTGACCATGACTTAGCTATTGGGGGCCCAACCGATCGGTCGGGTTGTTTGCCCCAGCTCTTGGGCATGTGGCCCTAATTTTTCGGAACGAGGGGCTTAATGGATGAATTAACGGTCCTACAATGTCGCTTGTCGAGCGGGATTGTAGGCCAAATTTGCGCACTGTTTCAGGTTTGGGGTGCTTAAGCCAGATCTGGGTCGAATTGTAGGATGACTAGCCATAAAATTTGTGAAAAACATGTAATAAGCATAACTTTTTAAATTTTTGGCCAAATGAGGTGCAAAAAGAACCCAGATTGGGGTTTTTGACAATGTTTGATCCATTGGAGACATCAATATTTCTTTTTGAGCATTGTAAAGCCATGTGAACACACTTTTGAGCACTTAATAAAAGAGGCCCTGCATTGGAAACTGGCCTAGGAGATGTAGCCCAAGAGAGGGGTGAACTCCTTTATCATGTTTTGTGTTATGTGTTTTAGATATGGTTAATTGTATTTGTTTGGCTGTAAAATTTGGTTAAAATTCACTTGTTTTATGTGTTTAGTACATTGATCCTCTACCCAAAACACATAATTTTCACTTGCAAATTGTTAAAAATATTCAATTTTTCAATTATAGGTCACATAAGGAGGTGGGAAAGAAAGGGAGAGAGAGGAAGAGAGAGAGAGAAGGAAAGAGAGATGGAGTTTGAGGGGGAGAGAGAGGGAGGGGAGAAGAAAGCCATAGAAAGAGAAAGGTGGAGAGAGAGAGAGAGAAGGGGAAGAGAGAGAGAGAGAGAGAGAAGGGGAAGAGAGTGAGAGGGGGAGAAATGGAGGGGAGAAGAAAGCCATAAGACAGAGGAAAAGGTGGAGAGAGAAGAGAGGAAGGAGGAAGAGAGAGAGAGGGAGAGAGAGGGAGGGAGAGGATAGATACGATAGATATGGAGAGAGAGTGTGTATTTTTGGGTTACGATGAGAGAGAGAGAGGGAATAATAGAAAGAGACACAGAAACACATAGGATATCTAGAAAGGTATTTATTAACTACCTAGATCCATCTTAAACCCGGATCTATCAAGTGCCAACGAGGAGACAAAACCTCGAGCGTGCAATACATTTTCTCAAGATTGCACTCAAAAAAAGAAAGTTGGCTATCAGAGATTCCGTGATCCCCTTAGTGTTTGATAATCTGATGATTAAGAGAATCAGTTAGTAATATATAAGAAGATCGTTGTCAAAACGCTGGAGATTAGTGAAGTAAATTAAGTAGAATATATATTATAATAAAAATTGAAAAAGAAAACAAATAAATATTTTTCTTTTATATAAAAAATATAGTATGTAATAGTATTTTTAAGAATAAAGTTATGGTAATTAGGAATAATTAATGTTTATTTTATGTTATATAAATATTATAAATTATAAATAATTGTTATGAAAAATGACTATTTGAGAAAGATGAAAGATGGGTCAAATAAGTTCAAATTTTTGGGAATTCACATCAATCATTAGATGACTATTCGAGAAGGTCAAATAAGTTCAAATTTTTGAGAAGTCACATCAATCATTAGATGAATAAAATGAGACCTCATCATCATGATTTTCACACCGCAACCATTATTTGTTGATATAAGAATATATGCTAAACCATATTTAAGATAGTTATAAATTGTTTTTGTAATTTTATTTTTTATTTTTTAAAGTATCGTAGGATTATATCTTTATCATGTTTAATTTCTCATTTCAATTAGAGATAGCAGAAGATTTGAATCCAAAACTTCTGGTTCAATGAGACTTCATTTCCAAAGCTATTGTCAATTAAATTATCCCAGACAAACATTTTTGTAATTTTATTAATTTGAATAAAAATAATTTAATTGAAAAAATAGTAAACAAATAAAATAATATTATTTAAAGAGATATGTAAGAACAAATCTCTTTAGTATTATATAATCATTTTTCCATAAAGACATACCTATTTCATTTTAATATAGAAATTAAGGAACGTAATGGAAACCGTTTGTATAATTCTTCTTTTAAAATAGGGAGACTTACTAACTTAAGGAAGCATAATATCCTAATTAGAAAATTATTTGACATAAGCTATAACTTGAGAAAGAAACATAAAATATTAAAACAAAGAATCTAAAGATGTCTTTAATTAAAGTCAATACGTGGTACAAAGAGTTTAGTTGGACTGTTTTACATAGATGCACGAGTTTGTTAGGTCCACAATAATAATAAAACTTCCTTAAAATAATATAATAATTTTAAAAATTTTCTAAGGTGCCAATGAACTCAGGGGCCAAATGTGCTTAAGAGGTCATAAAATTTTGAATGGAATGATATGACATTTATGACTTTTCTTTTACAAGTATTTTGAGATTTTTTTAATGATACAATATTAAAAATAGTTGTCATACATAAATGTTTTTTGGATTTTTTTGGGGAGAAATTACAAATGGAGCATAGTGTAATTATTATACCATGATTGTTGGTTCACTATGTGGGTCCTATCCACTAGATAGGTATGGTTTAGTGCACTCATTGATTGGATGTGAAACTTGTTGTATGGACTTGTTATATGATGTTTCTGCTTGGCTCTGAATGAATACATGGCACTATTATGTCTCTTATCTAGCCCCTGAAGCCTGGGAGTGATTGTGGACCTTAAAATAGTGGAAGTTTATGGGATGAGTGCATATTAATGTGCCAAGTGGATCATCATGCATTATTATAATATATTTAATGTGTGTATTTGCCTCATTACGACCATCAAAACTTTGACATAATCTAGTTGATTACATAGTTCATATGTATCATGTATATTATTACTAGGATTTTTTTTTCTTTATTTTGTCCACTTTTGTCCACTCCTTACATGAAGGATGTAGGAAATCATGTTAAGATAAGTCGATATTTATTAGAAATAATTGTTTAAAATATAATTACTATTTAATTATTAATTTTAGAATTATTAAAATATATAGATTAGTTTAAATAGTTAGAAATGTGTTAATAAGTCAATGGAAATGGTTTGTCATATTTTTAAAATTGATTTATTTTTGTTTTTTAATCTAAATTTTTTATTTGCATTACATTTCCTATTTTGCTATTTAATATAATATAATGTTGAGTTGTTTTAAATAAGATTTTTTGAAGCTTTTCTGATGGATTTTTTCGGTTTAATTTCTCTAAAATATGGCATGAGTTCATTAAAACTACAAGTTTGATGGGTAACCCTTACACAATTGAAGTGTCTTAGGGACTTTTCACGGTGCTGAATTCATATATACAGTGAAAAAACCAGTTTAAATAACACAAATCAAGATTTCACCTCAAAATTTACAAGTTTGATGGGTAACCCCTACACAATTGAAGTGTCTTATGGAATTTTCACGGTGCTGAATTCATATATACAGTGAAAAAACGAGTTTAAATAACACAAATCAAGATTTCACCTCAAAATTTTCAGCCGGATGCACCGGAAAGTCCAAAAAGTCACACTAAAGACAACTCTATATAATGTAATATAAATATTTAACTCAGTCAGAATAAAATACAATAAAAGTAGAAATAACCTCGATTTACAATAAAAATTATATATTATATATTATTATTTTTATTAAGTTTTGGTCAAGTTATTGTTGGTTTTTGAGCTCCCTATTAACGAGAAATCATGGTATTCATGTGAAATATAGCCTATTTAAAAAGGGAATTAAACCAACTAAAATCCATTTAAACTCAAGATCTACCAAGTGCCGAGAGGGATCAAATCTCTTGAGATGTAAATATATTTGATTCCTCTTGATGCTTGGTAGATCTGGAGTTCAAATGAATCTAGGATGATTTAGATATTCCATGAAAAATGTGTAATTATACAGAATTATTGAATATATGTGTGTGTATGTGTGTATACACCCCATCTTCTCCCTCTCTCTATATGTATGCCCCCTCTTCTCTCTATATATATGTGTACACACCCCCCTCTCTATATAGTACATATATACATTTTTAAATATTTAGAATTAACCAAATATCCTATAATAATATCCAAAACTACTAAAAATAATTTAACATTTAATATCATAAAGCATAAATTATATAACAACAATTATATTAGATATAAAAAAATAACTAAAATCCAAACAATATGTACAAAAAAATATATATAATAAAATATATATAAATAAAAAATAGATATATATAATATATAGATTACTCCCATCAAATATAAATTAAATTATAATTTAAGTTTAAATTTTATATAATTAAGTAATTATAATAAAAAGTCCAAGTAAAATAATTATGAAAGTTATATTATAAAATAAAAAGCATCTCAACAGAAAATACTAAAAAAAATATTAGCTTAGATTCACCTTCACTCCATATCTACAAGTGCGGAGAGATCAAATCTCTTTTCACTCTAAAATAAGTTTGCATATCAAGAAATTTGATCTCTCTTGGTTTGGAGTTAAGATAAATTTAAGCTAATTTAATTATTAATTTAAGAAGAAAAATCTTCGATTGCCCATCAATATGGGCTTGGACTTTTGTCCTTCTGAATGCTAGCCAAGACCTCCTTGAGCTCAACCATGAAAAATTTTGCTTGTAGATCATTTATATCTTCCTCCATCACGTACCTTAGAAAGCACTAAGCCACTTGGATAATTTCTACAATTGAATTCTGGGGTGCTTTCTTGAAAAGGGATTGGATCTGTGCCTTACCCAACTGAGTCAGCCCTTCAAAAGAGGTGGCTTCCCTATTTCCTTGTCCTTCATACTCCATATAGTATTTTGAATCTTGCATATTTTTGCATATGTCTGAAAAAACTTAGTGTTTCCATCCCTGCATTGAAGCCAAACAACTATGCTTTTGAGTTGCCAAGCTACTTCCCTAGAGGCCAGGATTTTCTCTTTCCTTTTTTCCAGGAGTAGGAGGGCTTCCTTGGACTCTAAACTAGTCAACTCTTCTGCTTCCAACTCAGTCATTACCTTCAACTCCTGCTCAATTGCCAATAAGTAAACTTCCTTTTTCTCTTGCTTTTGTTTTGTCCACTCCTTTATATGACCTTTTAGATTCTTGAGATTTGAATCAAATGATTCCACTACAGACCCCCCAAACCTTGGATTAAAATTGATCCATTTGGACTTGACCAGATTTACAAACTATTGAGAAATGACAACAAGAAATTCCTATTTAATTTGTCCTTGAATTAAATTCAAATTCTATTCTCATAGCAACTTAAAATAGTTAAATTAAGTTTATTAAACTTTCTTAACGTAGGAAATTCTAGTTGGAAGTCATGTATATGTTCTCCCTACTTTGTAGGAGTCCAATGTGAGTTAATTGTGAGTTATAAAATATAAGACTCAGTTTCATGAGTTAGTTCAGTTAAATTAGTTCTCAAATTGATTGAGAGAACTAATAGTGAGTTAACAGTCAGTGGTGACACTAATGAACTCCACCAGTGCTACTCTAGTTAACTAAATATTTACTCATCAAAAACTCATGCATGTAAATTCTGAGAAACACCCAGTTGAGACTACAGTGTAGGGACAATGTGCTATTTATTTTAGATTTTTTCTGAGTTGCACTGATAGTGCATGCAATCAAGAACTGATCCTTAAGGGATTATGTAGTTTTTAGATGCTTTGTTTCCTTTTAAATACAAGCTATCCTTCATAGGAATTACACATTGGAATAGAGACTTAGAGAGCTTGTGAAGAGGCTAAGATTTGGCCTTGAACTTGCTTATGAGTTGGAGATTGAGTTCGATGAGTGCTGAGATTGTTCTAGAGAGAACAAGCATTGTAATTTCATCTTGATTTTGTGGATTAATACAAAACAGATAGTGGGGTTTTGGGTTGTGGCTTTCCCCAGATATTTATTGTGTTATGTGCCTTTGATTCTCTTCCTCTATTTATTATTGTTTGCTCGATGTTTATGGGCTTCCACTGTAAAGAGTAAAAGTAGATTCTTGTCTCTTGCTTTAGAAAATTTCATTAGCTTGTGAATCTGCAGGATTTTCTACACAAATTCCTCTTCTAGAAGCCAAACAGAGTTCATTTTGAAACGACTTGGAGGTTTTTTGCTTCCTCCTTTTGTTTTGAGGACTATAGGAGAGTGGTCTAATTCTCCTCAAACATCGATCCATTGTCTAGACAAACTCAAGTTATCCATTAAATTCTCCAATAACTAAAAATGGTCCAACATTTTTTCTACCTTGTCTGGCCTTTCACAGCGATTCCTCCAAGTTGACTTGATTTTTAAGGGCTCAATGTCAATAATATTTTTCTCTACAAGATGATGAGTAAAGAAACCTAAGATGGGATCCAGGGTAGCTTAAGGGCCCCATGACTCTAACTCACCTAGGGAAAAAATTTAGGTCCCCTCCTAAGATGAGATTTTCTTTTAGGAGAAATCATTTTGAGAAGAAGCCTTCCTAGAATTATCTTCTGTCCCCATTAGGACCATATAGATTTACAATGGTTAGGTCTAGGTTTAATTCCAATGAGAAAAAGTCAATACCAACACCAAAATCAATACTCCAGAAAGGTACATGTTTGATACGTTAAGAGTGCCAACCAACTGTTAAACCTCAAAACCTCCCCTGAGCATCTATAATAATAAAATTCCAATTGGAAAATAAAGAAATAAGAGTTTTAACTACTTCGTCACCAACCCCCAAGGTTTCCTTGAGAATTATAATATTAGGGTTATGAATTGAAACCATGCAATGAAGGGCGATTTTCTTAGAGGGACTTGCCAACCATTTGCAATTGAAGGAGATGACTTTCATTAGTCCACTTCTCCTTGGGCGACCATGGCTCTAAGTGACCCATTGATGGACTATTGTCTCCCGACAACATTGCCAAGATGTGATTTTTCTATGACTTTTAAGATGTTAAACCTCCTACCCTACCCCACTTACCTCCCAGGGAGGCCTCAATTCCACCCAACCCACCTAACTGAGCCATAAAGGGATTAAAAATGGGACAACTATGTAGAGTATGGATGATCAGACTATCAGATGAGTCAGGGGTGAATGACAGACTGGGAATAGAGAGGGAGGTAGAAGAGGGACCAGGATGACCTCTTGGAAGGGTACAAGATATAAAGGGCAGAGATAAGGGGCTGACTAAAGAGTTAGAAGATTCCAAATTAACATGCACATAGTCTGAAACTTATTAATGACCCAAAGTAGAAAAATAATGAAATCAAACATACCTGGAATGGGGGCTACTGATACTTCAGAGGGATTTGCTTGACTTGGATTGCCTCCTACCTGTCACTGGACAATGTCCTCTAATGGATTCTTTGGATCTGGAAGATGGATTTGAATATTTTCCGTAGGGAAATTTGAAGGATCTTGTGAGGTATTGTTCTTAGGTTGAGGGAAATCTACACTGTCCATCAGAGGATTTTCCTTCTCTTTTTGCACTTGAGGTCTCAAAGCCTTCTTATTTTTCTTTTTATTGAAGGGCAACTTGCAAAACTTTAAAGTGTGACCATATTGATGGAATTTGTGACATTTGAAAGGAACCCCCTCATAATCCAGATATTGAAGAGTGCCATTTCCATCCCCCATGTCTATAAATTTCAATAAGCCTTCTCTGAGATCAATGTTTACCAAGATCCTAGCCATAGATTTATTCTTTATTTGAAGGAAGAAGAAATTTTCATCCAAATAAGTCCCCAAGTTGTTACCCACATCCTTCAAAATTTCTTCTTTCCAGAACTCCGGAGGCCAACCTAGAAGCCACACCTAAACTAGTGATACATATAAGTGTTCTCGATTCACATTAAAGAGTGGTGTCCAAAACATAAATAAGATAAGGGTCAAATCTATACTCCAGAATTTTTGAGAGATGGAGAAAGCTTCCTCATGGGATTAACAATCAAGCTGAATCCAACCTTTGACAAGAAGGAAAACCTTGGGAGGATTTTCTATGATAGGGTTTACCTCTGAAGCAACCCATTCCTCCAACATTTTGATGTTGAATTTCTGACCCCGCATTCAACCTACTAGAGTCTTGTTCGCCATCACTGCCACTTCTTGAATGCGAACGTCTATCCCTAGACACAATTTGAACCTTGATGGGTTTTTTTTCCTTTTTATAACCTTGTCTTCATCACTGCTTGTCGCCTAACAAGAGGACCTTGAGTGATTCTAGGGACCTGGGTGTTTTGGCCTTCTTACTCACCTTATTCCCAATCCTATGCAATACTCTAGGTCTCTTCTCCTTCCTTGATAGTTGTTGGAATTGAGGGAATGATGGGAGGGGGTTGAGCTCTAGATGTAAAAGAGTTAGTGCCCTCCAGTGCATGTAACCCTGTGGGATTTTGTTGCAAGTGCAATTGAAAAGGTAAAAAAAATCTTACAAATAACCAATTCTTTCCTCCCCCTAAAAGACTGTGCTGAAAGGCAGGGTTGTTGTGATTAGCTTTGAAGAGAATCTTGTTCCCTATCATGCTAAAGACCCCCATGAGACAAAGAAGGGGATAGAAACCTCTCTGTGTTCCTACAAAAGTCTCAAACTGCTGGAGTAGCCAAGGAGGCAGAAAAAAGAGTGGAAACACACTATGAACTGGAAAACCTCCCAACAAACCTTCCACTTGGGAAGGGACAAATAATGAAACTGTGTACAAACCAATGGTAAGTGCTAGAAGAGCTTATGGAGGAATCAACAAGGAAACCACATGCGTACTTATGGTAATTGCTAGTGGAGGTGTTAACCCTACTGACTATGAGCTTTCCCCTCTTGTCTGCCCCGACCTTGAAGCCTTAGCCAAAAATAGGGGTAGGAAAGGTGCTTCAGCGATCTGATGCGTAGCTTGCCATGCAAATTTAGCTCCTTGGAATCTTTGAAAGTGGGGCTCCCCCTGAGACCCTTCGAATTATAGTCCACTAAGTCCTCCATGGCTTAGCTGGAGTCTAAGCATAGGTGCTAGATCAAGAGATGTCAGCCCCACCTGAATCATGAAATGTCTTGGAATAGTGAAAAAACAAAGATTCACCTCTGAACCAGAACAACAAGCAGCTAAAAATCGCAACCTCGTTGACTTCCTTCTGCGCACTTTCCTTGATTAAACTGATTTCCTGGTAAAAATTAGAGGTTGAAGGAGGCTTACTGATGGAAAATGAAGCTTCCCCTCCGAATGCTTCAAGCATTAACCAAGAACCCCCATGTGCTTGATGCACGAGTTTATTAGGTCCACGCTCTTATAATAAAATTCCCTTAAAATAATTATTATTTTTTTAAATTTTCCTAAACAACTAATAAGGTGCCAAATGTGCTTAAGGGGTCATAAAATTTTGAATGGGATGATATAACATTTGTGATTTGTCTATAAGTATTTTTAGATTCATTTTTTTACAAGGTGGGCAAACCTATCATAACTCAGTTGTCAAACCAGCAATGAGGGCAACCATCTCTAGCTATTATCCGTGAATGCAGGTTGACTCATCATCGTCATTCAAGGAAAACCACGTCACCTGGAATAATCTACTGGTGGTCTGTAAGGGGGTAGGCTTTCACTTTTGCCAGATGCCTTTAGGTCTTAGGCCATTTAACTGTTTCCTTATGTCCAAAAAAGATGAATTCTTAACCAAACAAAAACAATTTTAAACATAGTCTACACTCAATATTAAAATTCCTTTTACAACACACTACTAAAAATATTTGTAACACATAAATATACATAAATGTTTTTTCATTTTTTTTTTTTGAAAAATTACAGAATGGAGTATCATGTAATTATTATATCATGATTGTTGGTTCACTATGTTCGTGTTCACTAGTAAGGTAGGGTTTAGTATATTCATTGACTGGATGCGACACCTGTTGTATGAACTTGTTATATGATGTTTCTGCTTGGCTCTGAATGAATACGTGGCACTATTATGTTTCTTATCTAGCCCATGAAGCCTCAGAGTGATTGTGGACCTTAAAATAGTGGAAGTTTATGGGATGAATGCATATTAATGTGGCAAGTGGATAATCATGTCACAGTAATGTGGCTCAGAATTATTATGATATATTTAATGTGTGATGTACTTGCCTCATTATGACTATCAAAACCATTTGACATAATCTAGTAAGTAGGAAGTTGATCATATAGTTCATATGTGTCACGTATATTATTACTAGTGGTTTTTTTCTTTATTTTGTCTACTTTTTCCACTCCTCACATGAAGGATGTAGCGGAATCGTGTTAAGGTAAGTTGACATTTATGAGAAATAATGGTTTATAATATAATTATTATTTAATTAGTAATTGTGATTATGATTATAATATTATAGTGTAATAAATACTATTGAATATTTTTATTTTTATTTTTTATTTTTTTATTGTTTTCAAAGAGAGAAAACCATCATATATTATATTAAGAAAATATAATGATCTGAATACATAGAAAAGATGCAATCAGATTTCTAATACTGAAAAGTGTCAGGTATGTTCAAGCAACTGCCTGATACCAAAAAATATAATCTTATCAGTTCAAAAACTTACAAATTTTTCATTTACCGATCAAACACATATTTCCATGTCATACTGAAATGATTAGCAAAAGATTGTGACTGCCACAAAAAACAAAAACATATCAACAAAACACAGATAGGAGACACATATTGAGAAACCAAGGACCTAAATCAGCCATTTAGGTCATGATTTGCCATGCCAAACAGAAAAGAGTTCAGAGGCACCCTTGAATCTTGAAAAATATGATCATTCCTCCATTTCCATAAGAACCCGCTGACAAGGACAAACTAGGTTCGCCAAGATGAACTCTGCTCGCTCCACCATTTGAAAACATCATTTACAGAGGAGAAGACACGGTAAGGAAAACCAAAAGACAATGAAAGTTCATACCAGATATGGAGATATGAAGCACATTGGAAGAACATATGAAAATTAGACTCGGCCTCATTCCAACACATGGCGCATCTGCTCGGAGGCTGCCATCCTTTCATTTGAAGGACCTCCCATGTGAGCCTGCCTTCACAACTAACTCTTAACTTCGGTCTGTCACCGCTAATTAGATTTGATTCTAAACCTGTTCAAAATAACTCTCACTAATTACCAATTATATATATAACGTGAGCCTGCCTTCACAACTAACTCCTAGCTTAGGTCGGTCAGGATCTTAATTATAACGCTCGAACAATCTCATGCGTGGACTTCTTTCCTTTCAAAAATGCTGAACGATTCTGTTGTAATAAATATTGAACAACGCAGTCTACGTAATTATAAAGGTATCAATTATTTTGGGAATATTTTGAAATGACAGTCAATTAAACCATTTTAAACTCTGCAATGAAATGGAGTTCAACGGAATCTCTTTTCGCTGCCGCTCATCAAGTAAAATACGTAACTTCAAACGAATCTTCTCGCCTCTGCTCATCAAGTAAAACACGTAACTAGTTCCTTTGCCGGTAGGTTTAGGTTTTATCCACTCTTATCTGTCAAAAAAAATTAATAAACCCATACACAATGTAGTGCATCCGGGATTCCCACGTTATGCGAGATGAATGGGACAACAAATTTCAACGTAGTATTTTTATACATCAACCTGAAGTTGGGGTCTTATTATGAGCCATATTAAGACTATACCACTTGAATTTATATTTATATTAAGAATATATATTGAAGAATCATGGTGGAGATACATTGAGTAAAATTATTTATATTTATATTAAGAATATATATTGAAGAATTATGTTGGAGATATATTAAGTAAAACATAACATATAGTATATGAGTATATAATGAATGAGGCAATAAATTCTAATATGGTATTTTTTGACATTAATTTTAAGTAAGGGTTTTATTAGAATAATAACCAAGAAAACTATACCTCTGTATCATATTAATTAATGAATTAGTGATAATTATATAGGGATATATATTGACTAAAACATGACATAATATATTGAGTATATAGTTAATGGGGCAACAAATTCCAACATGATATTTTTAGACATCAATCCTAAATAAGAGTTGATTAGGAGCAATACTATACCACATGCATTCATATTTATATTAAAGATATATATTCACGAATTATATTGGGGATATATATTGACTAAAACATGACATAATATATTGAGCATATAACTAATGGGGCAACAAATTCTAACATGATGTTTTTAGACATCAATCCTAAGTAGGGGTTTGATTAGGAGCAACACTGTACCACATGCATTCATATTTATATTAAGGATATATATTTACAAATCATATTGTGGATATATATTGACTAAAACATGACATAATATATTGAGTATATGATAAGAACAAAGGTTTTTATATTGGCAAATATAAAATAAAGCCAAAGTTAGGAAAAAAAACATAATATATTTTAATATATAATAGAGTCAAAGAGTTTTTATATTAGCTCAAAGTAAAAAATATAAAGAAGTATAAAAATTGTAATTAAAAAAATGGATTCTACAATATCTAGTGAAAATAAGAATTTTTTAAATTGGAAAGGTGTATTAGATTTATATTAGTAGAGGGTTAAATAATGTGATTTTTAAAAATATTTTCTAATATATAATCAAATTAAATGTATTATGTAATATACTACAAACTCACCTGAAATTTATGAAAATGTCATGGCTCCAATGCTAAGTAACAATTTTTTTATTTTTATTTTTTATGGTCCTAATGTTACCGTGGTTTACACATTATAGTTATAATCTCATTCAACTATTGGTATTCACATAGTATCACCATATGCACCGCTTGACATGCGGCATTGGTTTGTTTTATGTACTAACGTACTAGATTTAGAAATTATTTAAATCACTGATTTGGTATCTCGCATGTTGTCCACGCAGCAATTGGACAATTGGTAACTTTTCCTTTTGTCTCTTCGCCATCACATGGCTTTCCTTATCTGTTACCGTGTGTAATTAATCCTGCCCTACTCCGTTCCGTACGAGGCCAGCAGGTTGTCCAGTCTCTCGGCTTGCGTGGTATTTCCCGCCTCATCTACGGTGGAGATCGCCCTCTGCCATCCAATGGTGGCAGCCATTCACGAGTTTCCGACCTAATCTATCGGTTGCTTTGGGTGACAGAGCTCATTTGGATAGGTAGCTCTCTGCGGGCCTGTTCTGGTTCAGTCCATGCATTCAGCTCCAGAGAGCCAACCCTTTAGACCCTACTCAATTGTCGGCGGATTTGTCACCCAAACCCTTTAGGTAATCAAATGATATAGAGTTTTTTTTGTTGTGCTTTCTTTTGGGCTAAGCGCTTCTTCGATTTACTAAAAGAATCCTTGACTCGTTCATGGCTCATGCAAACTGCAGGTTGGTTTGGTATTTGAGAGCATCCTACAGCGCCAGAACGAGAGTTGTTCATACGTTGGTTGAAGCATCCTTTAGCGGGTAAGTTCTTGTCAAAGAACGAAGATGGGTTTCTTCTATATTTCTACTACAATCCGCATTCCTTCCATAGTTGTCTAACTTTGTTTTGCGTGGCTTTCTCTCATGCAGGATGGGCGCCTATCCCTCATGCGGTGGCCTATACTCGCCTAAAGGAAACCCTCCTTCAGCATGTCCAGGGTTCCAGGTATGGAAAAGCCTTCCGGTCGAGGCCTCGACTATTTGTCTCGGAGGTTTTCCTGTGTCCAATGAAGGGTAATCCTTCTGGTTTCTTTTTATATTCTGTTAAATATTGGAGTGGAGGGTATTTGCGTCCCCTGAAGGGCTCCAGGTTCCCATTGAATGGCATGTATAACTTATTTACTAGAGTTTGACGTCCTACTTGAGTTTCACTGCTCGGACATTGTGGTTGTATTATCTTAATGCATAATTATGCACATTATGCTTGCGGCATATTTTTTCCTCTTTGTTGGAAATAATACTGAGAGGGGGGGGTGAATCAGTATTATCAAATCTTTTCCAATAAACACTTGCATATCTGACTAATGAAACTTGTATATATCTTCCAGATTTAATGTAATTTATTCTTTAGATGTTAACCATTAATCTATATGTCAGAACCATATAATAATATACAGTAACAAGAAACATAGACAGTCACACCAAAGAACACCAGATATAAGGTGGAAACCCAATGTGGGTGAAAACCAACTACTGCAATATGTCTCTATCTTCTTTCAATTAGAAACTTCTTTTTACAATGATTTTGTACTGGTGCAGTCCTTTGCCAGTACGCAGGCTGCAACCTGCAGAAAGCTACAACCCTCTCTCATTTTCCAGCTTCTCCTGGAAGGGAGCTACAACCCCCTTAGCTCTTGTACTAGCTAAGATACTAGTACGTAGGTGCTAACCTACAGAAGGCTACTACCTTCTCTTTCTTCCAAGGACCACATTTCAAAAATTTTCAAACTAGATCCAAAACATCAAATGCATGTGCATCACCCAATCTCCTTTAAACAAATAACTTCTCAGAATGCAGTAACCAGAAAATAACACCAGTAACCAGACACCAATTTAAACCCAGATCTCTGCAGAAACAGATAAAAGACAACTAAAATATATTTCAGGAAATGTTCGCAACTTCACTGAAGGAAACCTGTGGATATCTGCACTTCTGCCATGACGAGTCTACGCAACTCCGCACCTGCACTGTCTACTGTTCAGCGCACCTCCGCACTTGCTCCACCGATTCAACTGTGCACCTCCGCACCTGCTTCCTCTCTAGTTCTGCACACCTCCGGATTTAGACAGTTTATCAGTTCTCAAACATACCCCAGACTGTCGAAATCACAGATCCGTCCATGCGTCAAAGGGATCCCAACTCTTCAGTAGATCTAACTTATAATGCTCCGGTTTCTCCTTGATTCAGATTCAACTATGTCTCACCAACCGATTATTAGAAATTCAGATCTTGCTCTTCTTAAGATTTTCAACACTTGTATCTTGCCAACTGATCTCCTTTCCCTTTTATAGTCAAGACCTTACTCAAACAATAGATCAAAACCATTGAGAAACAATACTAGGGATCCAAAACCTGGGTTCAATATTTTAGATGCCAAAACCACGGACCAAAACCATAGGATCAAAAACGTTGGACTAAATACCATGGACCAAACATAAGATGCATGTTTTTCTCTGCATGAAAGTCCGTGCATTTTAGGTTCGCACCTTTTGTGCAGGCGACCTACGAACATATCTGCACCTTTTCAACGGTTCTCCTGCGCAACCTGTCGATGACCGCATCTTTTGATCTGTGCACCTACGGAACCAGAAAATAACTTTGCTACACTATAATTTATCATCTGAGATGAGTGGGTTGCCATAAAGTACAACATATGTATCATAATGCCAACACTCTTTATTGTTGTACTGTATTTACCATGAAGTTCTATTGATTTTATAGACAAAGTGGTCTCCTTGTTTTATTCATGTTTAAAAGATTGTCGCACCGCGGACTTGCCTGTACTGGAAATCTGGATGTAGCTTCCTTTTCTAGAATTCTTGGTCTCGTCCAACGTTTGATTATGTAATGCATTTTGCTTAGCATTCAAACAAATGTACAATTTTATGATATTTTATGTATTCGACTTTGGCTTGGACATGTTCCACTTGTGTGTATCTTTCAGATTGAGAGGGTCTGAACCCTGCTCCTCAACCGCAGTCTTAAGTTTCTTTTTCAATAGCTCTTATATGCTACTAGATTCTTATCTTTGTTTTAATAAGGAAGAGTTAAGCGCTGAAGGGTTTCAAGCCCTACCCAACCTATATACACAACCATGCTTCAAAACCAGCGTTCTTGGGTTCGTTCACAGTTCAGACACTGCTCATGGAGCGGGCCTCTTGTTGCGCCCATAATGTTTCTAGCCCTACCTTAATACAGGGAGAAACATTCTTGTGGCACCTTAAAAACTTGCAACAAACTCTGTATTCGATTGGTGATATTTTAAGGTTGTCGCAGCTCGCAGCGAGGCAAACAATGGCATTTTCTACTTTATATTTTTTTGTTAAATGAAAAGCTCAGCCCTAACGTGTTGCATGCCATCTAAAAATAATACTGGAATTTAATCAGTTTTGTTCTCTTTTGTATTTTCAGGTCTGTCTATACATTGCACAGTATTTCCACATTTTTGTTTATTATTGTTTCTTGGAACAGATAGCCTAATTTTGAAATGTCTTCCTAAGGTTTCATTTTCTTTCATTCTTTAATCTTTTACAAGTTGCACGCGCTCTGCACCCTTACTATCTGATCATCACCAGACATGGTAAGCCTTCTTCCTTTTTCCTATTTCCTGTCCTCTACAGCACAGTTTTTTCCCCCTCTCCCCCTCCTTTTCCTCGAAACCATTCCACAGTTAGGGTTTTTTCCCCCTCTCCCCCTCCTTTTCCTGGAAACCATTCCACAGTTAGGGGGAGGGGGGGAGGGCAGTTAGGGTTTTGCAACGGTTTTTTTTTAATATATTAACTTCTCTCCTAAGAAGTTACATGATATCCCTGTTACTAGGAAATCATTTCTCATTTTCATTCACTAAAAAAAATATTAATTTATGCAACAGATAATAATCACCATTCTTCAGTTTGTTTTTTTTAACACAAAACAAAATGAATATATCTTAATAATGAGTTCCAAATATTAACACTAAATAAATGATATGTGATTATTTTAAAAACAATTTTCTAAACTTCCACTATTTTTAAATTTAAAAAAGAAAAAGAAAAAGAAGAGAAAAAAAGTTACCTAAAACAGTATAATACCCGTCAAACAAAAAATATTCTTGTGGATTCAGATCTCGCCTCTAACTCTCTCTCCCACTGGATTATCACTGGTCCACATTTTCCTTCATTGTCAGATTTTTGTGCTGGGTTGTGCTTTATCACACAAAACCCTATTCCAGTGTCTGTCTATCAGATAATGAAAGTAAATTGAAGCTTGTATAATGAAGAAATAAACATTATTGTCCATCCTCCAATTTGATTTGTACTGCACATATAATTATCAAATGGCTATGCCCATCAACCAATAGTTTAAACCTGCTTCATTTTATCAAGAAAGAATGAGCATTGTGAATCCTGAAGGCTGTGAGATGGTTTGAACGGTAAAAATGAATATTTTGATTCTGAGTAAATTGTAACGGGAAATGAACCCGAAGATTAATGGGTTAAATCTGAGTATCAACATTTCACACCAAATGAGTTTTACTGCATACTTACATAATATCTATATAATGACGGTTTATTCACATGTTTTATTCTCTGTGTTCTTATTAAGGCTTATTTTATTAGGGAGGCTTATTTTATTGGGTAGTATAATGTGTAATGATGTGGTCTGTCATCAAAGTTAAAATTTTATCTATATAAGCATGAGTTTTCCTTCTGTTATACTATTTTAAATATTTCATGAGAGGAGAAGTTTCTATATATTTTGTGACTTGAAGTTCATCTACGATCGAGAGACATTTCACAAGAGATCGTGATGTTGTTAAAAAGATTGTTATATGAAGATATAGAGGTTTGTGTACGGATTTGTGTTAGAATTCTTATATTCATCACATAATATATAAAATTACACAACAAGCGTCATTTTCTCCTTTTGAGAAAGCTTTTTTTTTCTTTTAATGTTAATAATGTTCGTTAAACATATATATATATATATTTTATATGTTTTGGATATTGGAATGTGAGATTTTTTTTTGCCTTCGTAATTTAAAATAAGTTTTAAACCTTAAAAAATATTTAAATTTAAATCTTAAAAGATTAATCACTCAAATTTATGATCCTAAGTATAAATCCCTACTCAATTATATACCATTAAATTAAAAAATATACCAAAAAAATATAACCGATATACTGCTACATTTATTAACTACTTTACTTTTCCAGTAGGATTTGAAATCTTTTCAGTCACCGGTGTAATTTATAATTAATTAGTAATTCATTTTCCGGTAGGGTTAAGGATCTTGTTTGCAGTATATAATTTATTAATAACTACTTTTCCGGAAGGGTTGAGGATCATGGTTAAACAATATAGTTTATTAATAACTACTTTTCAGATAGGGATGAGGATCTTGGTTGAACAATATAATTTATTTATAGCTACTTTTCCGGCAGGATTAGCAATCGAATATAACCACTACAGATTGAACGATGCAACCTAGTAACTCCTTTTCCGGTAGTAACTAAAACTTGTATTCTGAATAAATACACATTAATCTCTATCCCTTCTAATTTGATTTGCATTGCACATGCTACAGTCTTGTTTCAAAGTCTCAATGAAACCTGAATCATTATGGATCTTGAAAGGTGGTATATGGTATCAATTTTTTTAGATAGAGTAAATATTTAAAATATAAATATTTATATCTATGAGTTGATTTTAGATTATAATATTTTTGTTGTCTATTCATAATAGAATTCATGGGATCCATAAGTAAGTATCAAGTTTGATGTTGGCATTAAGAGGGGTTAGATATCTTGTAACTTCAAATATTCGTTTACTTTTAATATTGATATGGAATATTCTTTCATAAGTAAGTATCAAGTTTGATGTTGGCATTAAGAGGGGTTAGATATCTTGTAACTTCAAATATTCCCTTATTTTTAATATTGATATGGAATATTCTTTTATTTTGATATTGATATAAAATATTTATTTTAAAATGTAATAGTATTTAAATATTAAAATTTTTATTAAATTTGATGTGTTTACTTTAAAGGTTGAGTTGGTGTTCAAAGGTTGAGTGTGTGTTTTATCTCATCTCGTATACTAGTTTATATTAACACTGTCTATGTGGAAAATTATTCTTTAAATTTCTCTTTAACAACCAATCTAGATTCATCTAAGTACAAGATTTATCATGCTTTTAGAGGGATCAAATCCTTCAAGGTGTAAACTTTTTTTTCGAGTGTGGAATTTGAGGAAAGGTTTGCACCTAGAGGGATTTGATCCCTCTCGGTACATGATAGATCCAAAGTTAGATGGATCTATGAGGGAAACAATGACACATTTTAGATTATCATTATTATGTATATGTTTGAGGTAAACTTTATACTTTGAAATTTACATTATGTTTGCTTTGTTTGACATGACTATATCATTCTCTTCATTAATTTTGTTTTTGTTGCTTTCCTTGAATGGTTTGTACCTTTGCTCTTGGACGCTTTGAGTGGTTTGTGTGTTTGTGTGTTTGAATTTAGATGCTTTGATTGTTTGTGTGTTTATGTGTTTGGATTTGGATGATAATATTTGTGAATGTTAGTGTTATATTTCTATATGTGTATGTAATTGTCTATTAGTTGGTGATGAAGAAGGGAGACAATCTTGTGAATAGTTTTCCTGCACATATATTTCATTTATTTTTAGGTATCACAACTTTTGACAATTAATAATTCTTAATAGTGTCCCGATATTACTAAATATATTTTGAAGAATAGTTTTAATAATTTACTGCATCAAAATTACTTTTGAAATCATTTGTTTCATTGCTAATGTTTGAAATAATTTATTTCCTTCAAAATATTTTGATGATTTTTTTTTTTTTTGTAAAATTCAATAAATAATATAATTTTGTTTTTTGTAATAAGTGATGAGATTTACAAAATCTTTACATTATTTGTTAGTTTTTCCATCTTTTCATATCGATTATATGAAAAGGATAGTTGAGATTGTAAACCATTCAATTCTTTAACTCAAACTATTGTAGTAAGCATCATACCTTCTCTTTCTTGCTCTCCAATATTAAATATTAATAGGTTGAATTACTATAACACAAAAATTAATGCCAATTGTTAATCATTTTTTTTTAACATTGTTAATCCAATCACTTTAAGTTAATGTACCATCATATATTGAGTTACATCAAATTAGGAATCATCATCTATGGTGAAACCAATGCATCTAATGCACACAATTAAATAAGATTAGAAAACATATACACTGAAATCAATGAATCTAACGCAATAAATCAAATAAAATTAGAAATCAACATCTTCACTAAAATCAATGCATCTAGTGCAAGTAATCAAATAAGATTAGAAATCAACATCTACACTGAAATCAATGCATCTAGTGCAAGCAATCGAATACAATTAGAAATCAACATCTACATTGAAATCAATGCATCTATTGCAAGAAATCAAATAGAATTAGAAATCACCATCTACCCTGAAATCAATACATCGATTAGAAATCATCATCTACATTGAAATCACCATCTAGTGCAAGCAATTAAATAGGATTAGAAATCATAATCTACACTGAAATCAATGCATCTAATACAAACAATAAAATAAAATTAGAAATCACCATCTACACCGAAATCAATGCATATAGTGCAAACAATCAAATAGAATTAGAAATCAACATCTACACTGGAATCAATGTATTTAGTGCAAGCAATCAAATAGAATTAGAAAACATCTAGATTGAAATCAATGCATCTAGTGCAAACAGTCAAATGGGATTAGAAATCAACATCTACATTGAAATCAATGTATCTAGTGCAAGCAATCAAATATCATTATAAATCAACATTTACACTGAAATTAATGCATCTAGTGCAAGTAATCAAATAGGATTAGAAATCACCATCTACCATGAATTCAATGCATTTATTGAAAGAAATATTCTTCCCTATCTCCCCCCTCCATCTATATCTATATCTCCCTCCCTCTCTCCTTCTTTGTCTCTCTATCTCACCTGCAAACATACACACACACTCTCTCTCTCGCTCCACTTTTCTCTCTATATGTCTTTTTTCTTCCCTCCCCCTCTCTTCCTCTCTCTCAAGTCATCTCTCTCATTTTCTCTCCCAACTCTCTCTCTCTCTCTCTCTCTCTCCAACCCTATCACTATCTCCCTCCCTATCTCCTTCTCTCTCTCCCCCTTTCCCCCCCTTCCATCTTTGTGTCTCCCTCTCTCTCTCTTACCCTTCTCTCACTCCTCTCCTTCTCTCTCTCTTCACTCCTCCTCTGCCATGTCCTTCAGATTATCTCCTTCAATGTAAGCAATCAAATAGGGTTAGAAATCGCCATCTACACTGAAATCAATGCATATAGCGCAAGAATTTTTCTTCCCTCTCTCCCCCCTCCATCTATATGTATATCTCCCTCCATCTCTCCTTTGTCTCTTTATCTCACCACCACTCCCCAAATACACATGCTTTCTCCCTCCATATCTATTTCTCTCCCCCTCTCTCTATCTCTCTCTTCTTCCCTCTCTTCACCTTCCATCTATATATCTATCTCCCTCTTTCTCTCTTCTGTCTCTCTATATCACCCCCAAAACATACACACTCTTTCTTCATTTTTATATATCTATCCCTCCTCCTTCCTCTCCCTCTCTCTTTTTCTTTCCCTTCTCTCCCTTGCTCCCCGCTTCTATCTCTCTTCCCTCTTTCTCTCCTTTCTCCCTCTCTCTCCATCTCCCTTATCACTCCCTCTCTCTCACTCCACCTTTCTCTCTTTGTGTCTTTCTTCTTACACCCCTCTTTCTCTCCCTTCCTCTCTCCTTCTCTCTCTCACACATCCAAGATCATTTCCTTCCTCTCTTGCCCCCCTCTGTCTCTTCCCCTTATCTCTTTGGCTCTCTCTCTCTCTCTCTCTCTCTCTCTCTCACCCCGGACATATACACTCTCTCTCCATCTCTCTCTTTTCACTCCCTCTCTCTCTCTCTCCACTTTTCTCTCTCTATGTGATTCTTTTTATCTCCCTCTCTTTCCTTCCAACTCCATTTCTCTATCCCCCCCTCTCTCCTCCTATCTCTCAAGTCCTCTCTCATCCTTCCTCTCTCTCCCTTTCTCTCCCTTCCTCTCACTCCCTCTATCTCTCCATCTCTATCACTATGTATTTGTTCTTTCCTCCCAAATATATCTAGAATTGGTATATATCATGATATATTAATATATATTATAATATAACAAAATTAATATTGTATTGAATTTAATATTGTTTTAATCCTAAGTTATTAAATTTATAATATTAATTTTATAATATATTAATATTA
>APFE030973402.1:0-15918 GCA_000404065.3 Pinus taeda
AAGGTTCCTCCATGGAGTGGTGAATTCTGTCTGTCTCGGTCATCTTCTGACAGAACTTGGTTATATCGGAATAACCATCAAGTAGTGACATACGAGATGCTCCCACTACTCGCTGAAGTATATGGTCCATTTTGGGCAGTGGATAGTTGTCTTTCAATGAAACTTTATTGAGATTTCTAAAATCAATGCATAAGCGAATCTCACCTATCTTCTTTCGTACAGGCACCAAGTTAGAGATCCAATCTGAAAATATGATTGGCAAAATGATCCCTGATTTGTACAACCTGTTTATCTCCTTTTCAATAGATGGCAACAATTTTGGGTTTAGCCTCCTCAACTTCTGTCTGAATGGTTTTTGATTTGGCTTGATGGGTATAGTATACTAAATTATATTGGTATCATATGTCTTTAAGTCAGAATAGTCCCAAGAAAACACATCTGCAAATGAAGACATCAAACTGATATATTTGTCCTTGATCTTTGGTGGTAATGCTTTGGACAATTTTACCAATTTAGGATTAGCAACTGTTCCAATATTGACCTCTTCCACACCCTTATCTGTTGGCTGCAATGTTGGCTTGCGGGCTACATCATCTTGATCAAAGAGTTCTTCTAAAGGCATCAAGCCTTTAGGAATAACATTATTCTTCAGCTGCAACATGTCCATTTCGTTGATCTACACCTCATCTGTACCATTACCTTTACCATCGTCATTTTCTACATCAATTGAGGTCTCTTTGAACTTGCCTTTGTTTTGCAGAAAATCATCAATCTCCTCATCATCTTGGAATACTTTCCAGTATCTCTGATTGTCTGGAACGATTGGACGATGCTTGACATGGATTTCAAATTTATTGTTGGAGTTCATTGGGATCTTCAAACTACTTGCTGCCTTGGCAAGAGCATCAACAATACTATTTTGTATACGAGGCACACATGTCAAGGTGTATTCTGAAAATAATTTTAGGATGTCTAGAACTGCATTACGGTAAGCCCACATCCTAGGATGCTTTGCTTGATATTCGCCTCTGTCCTGCTTGATAACCAATTCGGGGTCGCCATATACTGAAATCCTCTTGGCATTCATCTTTCTTAGAATCTTTAGGCCAACAATCAGAGCTTCATACTCAGCTTCATTGTTTGAACACTCAAAAGCCAACTTGTAAGAGCATACCCGCACGTTACTAGGGACTTTGTTCGGGGCGGAGAAAGGACTACGTACCCAAATTCCAATTCCAGTGCCATCATTTCCCACTGCTCCATCGAAATCCATGGTCCACAAACCTTCTTCCTCCTCTTGCAAGTGCTGGAAATCTTTTTATTGTGCCTTGTCTGCTTGTTGTCCATTACTTTCAGTTGATTGCTCAATGGTGTTCTGTTGTTCTTGTCCTTCTTTCTTTAAAATTTCTCTGAAATTTTCTATTATTTCCAAAATATCATCTGCTTCTACTAACTGACTATCTATATCATTGAAACTATCTTAATATAAAACAAAAGAATCTAAATCTGTATGTACATAATTAATTGGATGATTTACTGGTTTCTCCTTGCTTGTGATCATGTATTTCATTTTTTGTTCCCGATACAATTTCCTCATTTGTCCAAACACCGAAATCGTTGCATAGGAGAAATCTAGCTGTAGTGTCCCTTTCAATTTCGCTACCCAAGACCTGGAAAGAAGCATGCCAAACCTTGGAGGAATATCTGCTACAACAACATCCATCAAAACATTCTTCATTGGGAGTTGATCCAGACTCACAACCAAGTCTTTGATGAGTCCTATACATCTTACTCTGCTGGAATAAAATGAATGGAGATCATGATATTGCCGGGTGATGTCCAGACCAAGATTATCCATGATAGCCTTGGGCATGAGATTGTGAGAAGCTCTGGAATCGAACATGGCGTTATGTAACACAAAATCATGCAATCTTAAACTGATATAAAAAGGTGGCACATCACTATCAGGAGACTCACCATTCGATGCTGGCCCAAAAATTATTTCAGGTTAATCATCTTCGACATTCACCATGTCAGACATTGGGTCCAAATTCAACATTTTAGATACCTGTCCTCTATAACTGTTGTTCTTCATTATTTCAGTCAAGGGGATGGATAACTTCAGTTTAGAAATCTCATTCTCCAAATTAAAAGCGGGAATATTTTCTACCTCTTTGATTGGGATTTCTTTCCTTTCCTTTTCTTTCGATGCAACTCGCTGATGTGATTGTTCTGCTGATGGTGATTTGCTGCTATCCAAATCAACCGCCTCCTTTCCTTTCCTTTGTGCAACTGATGAATCATTCTTTGATGCCTCAACCTCCTTCCTTTCCTGAATTGGTTTAACCGACACATCTCTGTTTCTAAGTGAATATCACTGTTGTTGGGCAGACAGAGCATTCATATAGCCTCTTTGGGATTCATCTGATTCTTCCTCCAAGACGGTGTCATTTATTATAATTAAATCTACATCTTTGTGTACAGCCGAACTCTCTGCATACTCCTCCTCCTTAGTAAGATAAATAGGCAAATCATCAAGAGTAAAGAGGTGGTTTTCTTCACCTATTATATTCCCGTCCTCATCTGATTCCGGTCCATGCACAAAATTTTGCTGCAAAGTTGGTTGTACTGGCTGTTGTGTTGTCTGCTCTTGGGCTCGTTGATCTCTCTGTCTTATTCTATATTGTGGTTGTTGCTGACCACGGAAGTTAGGATTTCTAACTTGTGGCTCTGGTTTGTCAAGTTTCACCCTTTCAAGCATCTGCTTTACCTTCCAAAGTAGCTAATCTACCGAGGAAGACTCTTCCTTTACGGTGACCTTCTTTTCTGCCTTTGCTCTAGCTCTCTTGGTCAGCAGATTTGCTTCAACGCTGAACGCTATCTTCTGCATGTCTTCCATTGTTGCCAATTCTCTTTCTCTCAATTGATAAGCCATGTCAGCATCAAAAGCATCTAGGAACTTCACCATGGCTAGTCCCACAAGAGGCCTTAGATGATCTGGAATTTCATTATAAACTGAATTGAATCTAATGCAATAGTCTTGGACCGACTCACCAGCGTTTCTTTTGATTTGCTCATATTCAGTCAGAATTTTAAGAGGATTCTTTTTCACTTCCCAGCGGTTTAAAAATTGTCTTCGTAGGTCAGCCAAGGTAGTGATACGTGCAGCCGGAAAACCTCTGAACCATTTCCTCACTTCACCTACAAATGTATGTACAAAGAGTCTCATCGCCACATTCTCCGCATCGATCTCATGAAGTTCATAGAAGTCTGCCATTCTGTCCACATGTTGCTGAGCAGTAATGCCATTAGGAGTGCCATCAAAAAATGGGATTTTGCTTTGATAATCTGCGGGCATATCATCTAGAACTTGAGGCAAAACAAGGGGTGCAAAACGGGCTCCCATCACTCTCGGTGGATTTATCCTCGGAGGTGTTGGAGGAGTGTGCACAGTTTGTAAGGGACTAGCAATTGGAGTTTGAAGCTGAGCTACAATGTAGTTATCAATCGACCGGTTAGCCCTTTCCATCTCCAAGTCTACAAGAAACTGTGGATTGTGGATAGTAGAATCAACCTCCCTTTCGGGTTTGGTTTCGAACAACGATAGTTCAAACTGCTCATCAAACTCTAGCTCTTCAATATACTCAAAAATGTCCGGGCATGAATGGGATTTGAACACGGGAGGTATAGAGCTTTCTTGACAACGAATTCTTGAAATCAAATTGGGATTTTCGTAGATGTGCTGAGGATCTGGATCTGGATTAGCTCTGGTATATCTTCTAGAAGCCAGCATGCTATTGAGAAAAATCAAAGGACACAACTAACTCACTCAGCCTATCCAATCCT
This sequence comes from Pinus taeda, assembly GCA_000404065.3. Lineage (NCBI taxonomy): Eukaryota > Viridiplantae > Streptophyta > Pinopsida > Pinales > Pinaceae > Pinus > Pinus taeda. The sequence continues at coordinate 3,847 of APFE030973402.1, forward strand.
AAACTTATCATCCGAAAGCTTAGAATTAGTAATAAGTAAGGGGATTGATTTCATTCCCTAGCAAAGTCGCCACTATGTTAGCACCTAAATCTGCCTTAGGCTGAAGGAAGGCAAAATTTAGGGTAACCACAAACCACGCTCAGTATGGTCGCTAGTCCTACCAGAACAGGAGAGGGCTCTCTCCGAGTCATGCTCACTGAATACTTAAAATAATATGGTCTGAGATGACTTACTGTGAAATATTGATCTTAGGCTAGTAAGTGAATATGGATACAAGAAACGATTTTTATGAATGACTGTGTTTCTGGGATGGTATGGGACCAACAAACCGCAATGAGCAGAGGATGAAATACAAAGGCACAGATTACTTCGTGAGGCAAGACAGGTGGAAAGTCTAGCAATTTAGTTTGAAGTAATGTGGAATGGCGATATTTCTTAGGAGAGTGAAAAGGGCATAAGTACATTAATCCTTTTCAACAAGAAGAAAGAACACTGAACATGAAATTTTCCTACAGGCGGAGCAATAAAATTGAATTCTACCTTATCTAACTTAGAAAAATTCACTGGAAATGAATATGAAATGAACTATGAAACATAACGAAATACACATGAAACATAAGAGACACATTTGCTACACTCACAACCACATGAATCTCATGAAATAGAGCCGATGCCTTTCATTAATACTCTGTCAAAATATACAATGAAGAAACAGAGTTTCTTTCCCACAATCTCCCAGAAGTTACAAGCCAACCAACCTTTTGCAAATGGTTTGCATACAATATATAGAATGTGCCATGAGGAGATAGATCACCCAAGGTTTGGGGAGTTACTCGAATCATTACAAAATGGAGGTGGAAAGCCAACCATTAGCTATAGGTGCAGCGTTACAAAGATGACAAATGGCTTGGGTGACTGTTTGCCTTCCTTTGCCACTTGGATAGAAGCCAACCTAGAGTGGAAATAATTTAAATGCCGCCTTAGGTGCCGAAAAAGTGAAATGTAGAAGAGCAGGCCCACTTGGAGAAGTCGCGAATCGAAATTTCGCGAAATGGAGGTTAAATTGGCCTTTTTCCCTATATGCGCCATGCCACTTTGGAGCCTATTTTGAGGCACTTGCAGGAGTCCAAAATGTGCCAAAGGGTGCTTATTGGAAAGCCTGTCCTGTCTAATTTCCAACCCAAGTGGAATTTATTAATTTGGTTCTGATTTTCTCCTCCAAATCTTCATTCTCCCAAGACTGCTTCCTGTGTGTCAAAATAGGGATAGAGAGGCCATGTTTTGGGTGTTTTTGACCTCCTGGAGACTCAAATCATGCCCAAATTTCTTGTCCAAGCACCAATAGTCGTGATTTTGCATGTTGAATCCAAAAATGCAAGCCATTTGTCATTTGGAGCTCCCAATCCTAAGCATCGCGCCAGTGGCGCGGCGCGCAGGGAGAAAAAACCTGTTTTGACCAAAAAATTACCATGTGACCAAAATTCCCCCAAATTTCTTGAAATTTGGGCTAGAGGTTCTCTGAGAGGCACTATGCTAGGAAACAAAAGCTTCAGCCAAGATTCAAAGCCGATCTTGCTCTTTTGCCTCTTTTGTTGCTTTGCTCAATTTTGCCTTCAAGCTCCTTATCCGGGCCTTTACACTCATGTTCTGTGCCCTCTAATGATAAACCATCCTCCTTAGTATGGTTTTGTCTCTGTCAGCTTTCTCCACCAGTCTCTCCAGGTGGATGTTGATCTGCTCTAGCTAGGACTCACGGTCATTGTTGATCTCTTGCTCCAAGGTAGTGAGCTCGATCCTCATTTGTTGGGCAGCTTGTTGATTCTCACGGATGTTTTGCAGCGCCATGATCTCATGCTGGTCCTCAAGTTGTTTGTTACTCTGCTCCAAATACTTGATGATCCCTTTGGCCCTCTCCACATTGAGTGATAAGTCTTGGATTTCCATGTTCTGCTCCTAAATAGTCATCCTAAGTCGGGCACTTTCCACATCTGCATCATCATCCTGAATGAGGATAAAATCAGCCTCCTGTTCACTTGATGGCCCCTCATCATGAATGGGCCTCTTGTCCTTGTCCTGTACCTGTGTAGTCGATGCCAGAAGCGAGGCCCCTTCCACCCCAGGTGGAGATAACACTCGCTTTGCTACTGCAAACAAGTGCCTACTGCCTCTTTGATATGTAACGAATACTGGCATAGTAGTGGTCTCATGGTGCTCATACTAATGAGAAGGACCACCTATCTCATGCTCTAGCTCTGATAGTACTTGTGAAGTGCTGAAGAGGTCATGGGAGATGAAGTCCTCCCAAGCAATGCCCTGCAATCCCAACTGATGATCCACCAAAATCTAGATAAGAGCAAAGTGATAAACACTATTAAGCTGCTGTTGAGGGGTCTTATGCTGCATGAAGGTGTTCATCCTCTCTATGCTCCTGCAAATGAAAAATGGGAGGTTCATCATCCTCACCTTGGTAAAGTGCATGAGCAACCTGATGTGATAGGCATATAGGCGAGAGAACCTCCCCTCACAGCTGAAGTACTTTATGATCAATTTCATGAGTGGAGCATACTCATCTTTCAAATATCTCAATGGGAAGACTCTTGTGAGCTGACTCAAGAATCTGGCCTTAATGTAAGGCTCATAGTGTTTCCTATCCACCTTTTTCTTCTTATGCCACTGTTCTCCAACGTTTGGTATGCCTATTGCCACTGATATAGTTTCGGGTTTCAATGTGAAGGTGACCCCGGCCAAGATAGACTGACCTCCATGTAGGTGAAGCACAAAAAGACGGGCCAACTCATGATGAGCTCTAACATTAGCCACCCTTTGACAAAATTCAAAACATGCTAGGTGCTGGAAACATGACATGGCAAGAGGGCATGCTTGTAATTCAGTGAGGGTAGTGGGCTCATCCCTAACATGTTTGCCACTCTTGTGATGTCTCCTGGGAGCCTGCTCTTCCGAGGATAAGTCACTTTGTGTCTCCATCTCATACTTTGTTGAATGCTCTGATTCCATGACTGTTGTGTGTATTGTACTTAGGCTGCTTTTTGATGATGATGTGAAGCTGGGTGCTTTTGTGATATCTGCCACCAAGGGGAACAATGAAACAAAAGGGAGTATTAGGAGGGGAGTAATATTATGGGAATAGGGGTTATGGGGAGAAGTTTGTTTAGGGATATGTAGGGGGTTTGGGTATTTGATAGGGTAGGGTTTTGGGGTGTTATGTTGACAAATAAGAGGAGGGGAAAGGGAATAGGGTTTGGTAGTGTTTTAGGGTAGGGATAACAGGAAAAATGAGAAAGGGAGGATAGGGAAAAATGGTAGGTGAGGGAAAAATGGTGGGTGAAAATGGAACCTTGGCCTCAATACCACAATTATGAAACCCTAGCAACAATGGTCTTTAGTGTTTTCTTGTGGTTGATTTTATGAGTTTTGTTGCATTCAAACATAGCCATAAACCACCATATCATTTATAAACTTTGATGAACAAGTCATGTCATAGAGCCTACCTGTCAATTTGAGGGGCTTCACAAGAAATTTGAAGTGATTTGGCACGATTTGTGCCCTTTGTGGGTGTGCGACGCGCGCCAAACCTAGTGCGTTGTGCCCTGGGTGTGCGTTGCGCCCCTGTGTATATGCACCGCGCTCGTGGAAACTACCTCCAACACTCTCCAAACACGCACTTTGCCTCTCCAACACTTCGCAATTTCTCCCTATGCACGTGATTTGCACAATGCGTCTAATTTTGGTGGAAACTTGTATATAAAGACTTTGAAGTCATGGGTTAAATTTTTGCTTCTCCAAAAACCCATTTTTCTAATTTTATGTTTTGACACTTTTTCACTGACTTAAAGCAACACAGATTTTCACTTTCCCTTTGAAATTTTAGCTCAAATGATGAAATTTTCAGCACCCTTTGCAGGGATTGCACGACAGGAAATTTGGCCACAGAAACCATGACTGCATCTGAAGAAATCAACTGACGACTTTTTTGAAAATTTTATCACAAATGACATTGTTTGACTTTTCTTCAAAACGGAGTTTTGAAGAAGAGTCAAAGTCTATCCACATGACGATGAAACTCTCTGAATCATAAGTTTGTAAGGGCCTCACTCTGGCCTGCATGGCTTTGGTTGAAGACCAAATTGATGAATCCATAGACCTAACTATCGAAAATGACTTTTTTCCATTAAAGGACCAGACCTTGACTGTCATGAACTTTGGTGATCCTTGACAAAAGACCTAAGCTAGCAGGAGCCAGACATGAGGTGAAATGACTAGCATGACCTTATTCGTCAGATTATGGCATGCCCCTAGCGGAATGCAGCTGAGTAAATGGATCGGGACTCCTAAAAATGAAATGCATAAAGAGTTTTGATCTTTGACGGAGTTCTGACCAGACCGACTCTAACAACCCTCATGAGTTCTAAATGTTGTTTTCAGAATTTCTTCAGTCTTCATTCTAATTTGATGATATCCTGAACGAAGATCCAAATTGGTGAAGTAAATTGATCCATGCAATTCATCCAATAGTTCATCAATGACAGGAATGAGAAATTTATCTTTAATAGTGAGCTTGTTGAGATCCCTATAATCTGGACACATGCACCATGATCCATCCTTCTTGTGCACTAATACTATTGGAGTAGACAAAGAATTTTGACTAGGTTGAATTATACCAACCTCTAGCATTTCTGCAACCATACATTCAATTTCATTGGGGAGAGGGATATCTGTAAGGCCTAACGTTTGGAGGAAAAGTTCTTGGAACCAAATGAATATCATGATCATGATCATGAATAGGTGGGAGACATTTGGGAGTCTTAAATACCTTGGAGTGATTGTCCAAGGCGTTTTGGAGATCTTGAGAAATATATTATTTCAATTGAGGAGCCTCTAGCGAACATAATTGTGCAATTACTCCTTGTTGTTCTTTCTTTAGAAGATTTGTCATTCCATTAGAGCTGATTATATTTCCTGGTTTCCCTGTGATATCTCTTAATTCAGCTTCCTTTCCTTCCGAAGAAAATTTCATGAAAAGTTCTTGAAAATTAAAAACTATTGTACCCAAGGATTGTAGCCTTTAGACTCCTAGTATAACATCAGCACCGCCCATTGGAATGGAAAGCATTGGGCTATTCAATACATATTCTCCCATGGATAGCTTGATATCATGGCACTTTCCAAAGGAACTTATGGTTCCTCCACTTGCAACCATCACTTGACACTCTGATGTTGGATATAGGATGCAATCAAATTCCTTGGTTGTCTTACAATGAATAAAATTTTGGGTACTACTCGAATTAATCAACATTGTTACCTTTCTCTTCTTGATATGTCCTTCTATCTTAATAGTTTGAGGAGTGCTAATTCCTGCCAATGCATTACAAGATATGGTCAGATTCATTTCTTCTTTCTCTAGGGTTTTTTCGTGGTGTATATCCTCTTATTTTGATGTTTCTTGTTCTTTTTATTCCTCCTCTTCACAATCTATGTAAAATAATTTTTTCTCAACACACTTATGACCTTTAGTGTATTTTCTATCACAACTGTAACAAAGCCCTTTTGCTCATTTTTCTTCCAATTGTTGGGGTGTCAAACCTTGTAATCCTTATAGTTGTGAGTGGTAGGCTTCCTTGTTGCTATAATTTTGCTTTCCATTTTTCTTGCCAACCTTAATTCCTTCTGCAATGAGTCAGGTTCCCAAAGGCGAACCTCATGTTGGATGTTATCCTTTAAAGTCCCTATGAACACATCAATCCTATGCTCCTCTAGAATATCTTTTACCCTTGTATTCAATTTTTGGAAGTCCTGAATGTGATCCATCATTGAACCCTTTTGTTTGAGTTTTATCAATTGACTAAAAAGAGTGTTTCTTTTTGTATCTTCATAATGTGCTATCATTTCTTCTGTAAAAATTTTCCAAGTGACAATTTGTTTATGAGAGCAAAGCCATTGATACCATACAAACTAATTTGGTTCCAAATATAAAGTTGCAATGCATACCTTTTGTGTGTTTTGCACATTATGGAGATCAAAAAATTGCTCCAGTTGTAGTATCCATGTTGCGGGATCCTTTCTATCAAACTTCCTCATACTGATCTTCGGAACATGGTGGGTCTTCAATCCAACGTTAGAGTCTATGAAATCATGATTAACATTTCTTTTTCTCTCATCACGAGTTTCTTTTACTACCCTTTCACCATTAATAAGCATTTCTTGTAGCAACTTAGTCAAATCTATCTTCAAATCTTCCATGTTACCTTTAAGTTTTTCTTCTGTACCATTCGTCCTAGTGTCCATGCCATTCATCTTAGCTTCCATGCCATCCATATTAGCTTCCAGGCCATCCATATTAACTTGCACACCATTCATATTAGCTTCCACACCATTCATCTTAGCTTCCACGCCTTTCTTTAAACCATCAATCTTAGCTTCTGTTACCTTTTGTGAAAGTGAAATTTGTTGCACTTGATCTCGTAATTTTGATATATCATGTTGCATTTCTTCCTCTTCTTCATGAGTCATGCTAGAGATTTTAGGTTGCTTACTAGGTGTTTCCATTTTCTCTCTTCGTGGCATCAATTAATGATAATTATGCTTCACTATGCCCTTTAAACTTCAAACTAATTTTTCAACCCAAACTTATGCAAAATTTTAAAAAGACTACACACATTTTTTAACTTTATAGAAGCTTGATATTGAATATGTTGTATCTATGTAATTGCATATCTCCAAGGTCTGAAATTGCTTCCTACAATAGCCTTCCGATTCCTCTTTCCAATGCCACTAGTTTGATCAAAATTGGATTTTCCAAGAAAGAGTTATGCCCAATCTCCTAAGATGACTTGATTATATAATTTTTGAATAGAGAGAACATGTATGACGTTGCACCTGTTGCTATTTTGACCTTCGTATCATGAAAATATACAAAGAAAACTACAGTTCATCCTCTTTCTGTAACTTCTAATGAAATTTTAATCTGATGTTGAGAGAAAGTTCTAATGATTTTTCCAAGGTCACCTGTTTGGAGTGTAATTTGAGAGATTGCAAAAACCATAACTTCCTCAGATCCTATCTCTGAAAATATAGCTATATAATACCTAAAATTTGGACCCAAGGTTCAGAATGGTTTCAGCTCAAATGGGTATTTTTTTAGCTTCTGAAACGTCACAGAAATTTTTTTTTATAGAGAAAATACCACGATGACCTATTTGGAGCATCGAAACCCTCGAATCTAAAACTCTGATACGAAATGTTATGAAACTAGCTCACAAAAAGATAGAAAAGAAAGATCAACTCCTTAGAAATTAGTCTCTTCGAGAGGGCGACCTCCTTTACATTACACAAATGAAAAATTCTTGGATGATACAAATGATCAAAACCTCCTTTCTATATATAGGAGTCTAAGGGGTCACAATATAATCAAAGTCAACATAACAATAATAATATAAGGGCACAACAATAACAATAATGGGCTTCTATGGGGCACAATAATAACAATATGGGGACAATAGGGCACAACAATAATAATAAGGGCTACAATGACAATAGTATTGGGGGAATCACTATTATTATAGGGACCTAACATGAACAATATTAATAATAGAAAATAAATTAATATGGTGAAATTATTTTGCATTTTGGCAGTTTTTCAGATATATCTTTTGACAATTTTGTTTAAAATCTAGGAAAGATTTGTTGGAATTTCAATTTTAAGTTGTGAAGTCTACAAAATCTAAGTTTATAAGAAAATTTTCCAGGCATTGAATCATTTATGCACTCAAAAATGCAAGTTAACTAATAATATATGTTAAAAATATGAGAGATGGAAGAAATTGTTTACACAACATAAAGCACACTCTATTTTATTGATCACATAAGACATTTACATATATAATAATTTGATCATTGACTCCAACAAATTATGAATCAAACATGACTCAACTCCAACTCATAACATAGGAACCAAGAACTTCTAGATTGACGCCTAGGGACTCACAATGACAACCATACATGACATAGGAACCTTACTTGCAACACCCTCCCTTAATGCTTACATGGATAACAAGAAAAACACATATTACAACAATAAATAAATCCTTGTCCAACTGGTCTTCATCAACACTCACATCCACTCTGCAATCTCGCAAACTCTGCTCTTTCACCAACACATCTTCGAGTTGTCACCTTACTTCCATTTAAAACGTAACCGCCTCTGACCACCATTGCTAAATTTGCAAGATAAACATTATTGACACATCGACTCATCGGGGCTTCTGCGATAAGAGCTATCAAGTAATGAACCATCCATGGACCAACCACCATCTGTGAGATATTTCACTTTCGGCTAACCGTCAATTGCTAAGATGGAAGTCTTGATACTGAATGTGTTCAAAAGTTGATGTTTCAAACACCAGGGCTTCCAATTTAAGAATCACGAACCCTTTTTATAACCAATAAAAACATATGAGAATTGATGTTTTGAACACTTTGGCTTCTAGTTTAAGAACCACCAACCCTCTTTAATCTGAACTTTCACTCAACTAAATATCAAAACCACACCATGAAATAAAAGACACATTAAAGCACACAAACAAAGCCACAATCAATATTATATTAAGTAAAGCAATCACCCAAGCCCTAATTTCTTCACTCATGAAACACCCAATTGCCTCCCAAGATCTTCACCTCCTTGATTTGCCATATTTCCTTGGTTGCTCATTCCATACAAGTCTAGAGAAATTACATAGGATTCACAAAGGCAAATGCATAAATCTTTAGATCTGGATGTATCCTACATAGCTCAAACTTCTTGTAATATCCAATAATTTTTTTTTACACATGGTGAATCGGTAACTATCAAGCATAATCCAGGGGAGACCCAGGATCAAACCTCATAGCTGCGACTATAACACCAAGAGTATAACCAACCACCTGTAAGTCGGGTATACTAATATCCTATAATTTTAGCAAGAGCAGACTCAGATGGTTTGGGGAGTCCGCCCCTCTAGCCGCCACCATAATAGGTCACTGTACTCCGTGAAATTAGAACCTAGGTCTCCTGGGCTTTCCCCGAGAAAACCTACCGTTAAACCGCACATCACTATACTCTCCAATAATTACACAAACAAGAAAATGAAAATGTGAGTTCTTTGAGTCTAACGGTTGTATCCAGGTTAAAGGATTCGATGGCGTAGGGCCTTTAAAATGGAGTGCGTGTGAGGATTGACCATGTGCCACATACAACGATTGGCAACGCTTTAAGCCGAACAGTATACGCGAAAGAAACCTTAACGCCTAGTAGAATTACAAACTTGAAAAAGAGTTGGAGTGCAGCAACCTGGAATCTGGTGGAATATTGAGCCAAATCTTGTTCACCGATGGATCGGTTCTTCTCCCACGCTTTCTATCCTGCTTTTTCAGGAAGGCTCTTGTCCGTGGAAATTATCTAACAGAATCAGTATTTCTTTTGAGTCACGCTACAGAGCTTCACATAGCAAAAATCTCAACAAGGAGATAGCTTCACGTAGCACAGATCTCAGCAAGGAGATAAAATATGAGTTTTGAAGGGGGGCAACGACTCCCAAAGAGTAAACTCTTTTATTTTTTTTACTCCTGCACCACCCACCTCTAAATCTGATCCCCAAAACGTGACATGATGGCACGTTGTTTGTTACACACTCACCCTCGGCAAAAAAACAACCACTTCATAGATCCACTGCTTCTCAATCTTGAGATGCCACAAATATCAAAACTAGAATTGTTGATCCTCAATCTTGAGTTGACACATTGATGCTACAGAGATCAGATCAAAATGAGAAGATTGTCCCATCCATACAGTCAACTCTGTAGCATATACATTACCTTTGACACAATCAGTAGTGCAGACTACTTGTTGTACATTGGGCTCAAGAAAATAAATCACATAATAGGATCATAAATCTAGATCCGTGCATCATGGGCAGAAACAAACAATGAAAAAAAAAACAACACAATCACGTGTAGGTAGTTTTCAGCCTTTATGGCTCTAATACCATGTTAAAAATATGAGAGATGGAAGAAATTGCTTACACAACATAAATTAGACTCTATTTTATTGATCCCATAAGACATTTACATATATAAGAATAAGACATTTACATATATAAGAATTTGGTCCCCGACTCCAACAAATTATGACTCATACATGAATCAACTCCAACTTATAACATAGGAACCAACAGCATTTAGATTGATGCCTAGAGATTCACAATGACAATTATAGATGACATGGAAGCATTACTTCTAGCATACATACATACATACATATATATATATATATATATATATATATATCAAACAACGACATGATATTTTGTTAAGGCACTCCTTGATGTGAAGGTCACGGATTCTAAATTTCACGGGCAAAAATCCAGCCATCCTAAGGACCGGTGTGCCCAAGCCAAATGCCATCCCGAGATGATTTTGATAGCTTAGATACCCTAAATTATACCTACTCAAGTCACATATTAAGTTTGCGAATCAGAGGCACATAACTTAACAAACTATATATATAAACTATGGATTTAATAAGTGTTGAAGAGGATCCATTTTTCTAATATACACATTTTTTTTTCAAATTTTACACTATAAAAATCCATCTTAAAAAATTTGATTCTCTCGCTATTTACTAGATATATTATTAAAATAATTATAATAAAAGACGTGGATTTATAAAATACACATATTATGTTGTGACATCCGACTTTAAAAAAAATAGAAATGTTGGCTTTCTATTAGAGACTATGGTAGTATAGAATACTATTCAAACATAGATACTATATATGCTTCTTGTATGAGCATGGAACCTTCTTTATTATTATGTCGACAGCATTGTGGTTGACGGATAGACATAAAATTAATGTAAACGGCTTTTATTAATATAAAACTGTTGGTTTTTTCTATTGGCTAAAAAAATGCTCTAAAAAATAAATAATATTAAATTTTTATTGAAAAAATTTAGTAAAATGGAATTGCCCTGCCAACATGATCGGATGCCATGCAACAATAATTGGATTAAATTAATGGTATAATTTATCTCTCCGTAAGCTTGAATGGTTGAAAGTGTTGGATGACGTAGACTTGATTTTTTGTTTTAATTAGTTTATGTGAAATAATTTTGTATTTATAGTAGAGTAATTTTAAAAATATTTATAAAACTTTTTAAAAAATGGTACTTAAAGATTATTGTTAAATTATATATATATCTATATGTCTATATTTTAAAAAATATGAAATAAGATTTTATTCATGAAGATTTATTACTATTTTATTATAGAGATTCTTAAATTGTAAATGGATTTTGTTACAATATCATGGCTTATCAATATCATATTCTCAAAAAATAGTAACTCACTTCATACTTATTCATATCACATTTTTTTTAATTAATCAATTTAATAAAAAAGGAAAAAATGACATTACTTTAGAGATAAATCTCAACTTTGATGTATACTACTAAGAATATTCTAGAATATTTTATGGAGATTAAATTTCTACCATATATTTTATTGATAATTAAATCAATTAACAAGAATTGTAATACCTTACCTAAAAATATTTACCCTTCTATCATAGCATAACAAATCAACATATCACTTTAAAAACAAATAAATATTAAATAAAAAGAATTCCACTAAATTTTCTTAACCACTTAAATTATACCCGCATAAAATCATTTATATTAACTTAACTATACAACTTACATCCTATATAAACATTTTTTTGTAGGGAGAAGGATAATTGATTATAAATGTGTAAACATGATGTAAGTTGCATAGAAAAATAAATAATCTATGTGGAATAATATAAATAACATGATTGTTTATCCATATGAATAAGGATAATTGAAATATTAAATAATGTTTTTTTGGGAGAAGGATAATTGATTATAGATGTGTAAACATGATGTATGTCGCATAGAAAAATAAATAATCTACATGGACTAATATAAATAACATGATTGTTTATCCATATGAATAAGGATAATTGAAATACTAAATAATGCAGATGGTAAGTTATATTAATTTT
>APFE030973405.1:0-17424 GCA_000404065.3 Pinus taeda
CCGATATGCTTTGACCTGTCATGAAATACTAGATTCTCCGTGAGTTTAATGCAACTCTGATTATCACAGTAAATCACTAAAGGTCTCAACGACTAACAAAATAAGCCAAACAACATCTTGCGAAGCCAGATGGCCTCACAACTAGCTAGACTGGCTGCCATATACTCTGCTTCCGCTGAACTCAATGCTACTGACTGCTGCTTCCCGCTGAACCATGACACTACTACTGAACCCAACCCAAAACAACACCCTCAAGTGCTCTTCCTATCAGAAGCACAACCTCCCCAATCAGAATCAGTATAACCTGCCAACCTCACTCCATCCCCCTGCCTGTAGTCCAAATCATAATCCATTGTCCCCTACAAGTACCGCAAAATGTGTTTTGCATCCACCCAGTGAACCTTCCTAGGCTCACACATAAACTGACTCATCGTGTTAACTACAAAACAAATATCTGGTCTAGGGCTGACCAAATACATCAAGGAACCAATCAGCTGCCTGTACAATGTGGGATCCACCAACTCGGAATCCGAAGCATGAAGCTTCTTCCAGTTGGTAATCATCGGTGTCGACATGGGTCTACAATCCTCCATGTGGAATCTGCTAAGGATGTCCACAATATACTTCCCCTGCCCCAGGAAGAAATGCCTCTCCTCCTGCCACACCTCCAAACCCAAAAAGTAATGCATCAAGCCAATGTCCTTCATCTCAAACTCCGTCGCAAGATCTCTCTTGCAGTGCTCTATGAGTCTCTCTGCACCTGTAATGACCAAGTCATCCACATACAACACCAGAATGAGAGGCTCCTCACCTATCACAATAAAGTAAAGGTTCGGATCTGCCTCACCCTTTGTGAAACCCATCCCCTGCAAATAAGTATCTATCCTGGAGTACCAAGCTCTGGGAGCTTGCTTCAGGCCATAAAGGGCCTTCTTCAGTCTGCACACATGGGACTCCTTCCCATGCACCTCAAAGCCCTGTGGCTGCTCAATGTACACCTCCTCCTGTATGACGCCATTGAGAAATGCGGTCTTCACATCCATCTGGTGGATCTTCCAACCCATCTCTGCTGCTATCGATATAATGGAGCGAATCGAAGTATATCGAGCCACAGGAGTGAAGGTCTCCTCATAATCAACTCCCTCTACCTGGGAGAACCCTCTAGCCACAAACCTCGCTTTGAATTTCTCAATGCTGCCAGCTGCAACATGCTTTACTTTGTAAATCCATCTGGAAGTAACCATGGATTTGCCCTCAGGCCTCGGCACCACCTCCTAAACATCATTCTTCATGATAGAAGAATACTCCTCTTGCATGGCCTGTCTCCAGACCTGCTGGCTAGCTCCCTCCTCGTAGCTAGAAGGCTCAGAGTCAAGGATGCTGGTATCCATTGCCATATAACTACAAAACCTCTCAGGTAGTCTACTCTCTTTGACCAGCCTCTTCGGCTCAGCAATAGATGTGGCATCTCTTAAGGTGTCCTGAAGCCACTTGGGCTTCCTCTTCCCTGAGTGCACTTCTCCCACTGGAGAATGAAACTCCTCCTCTTCACCATCAGGAGCCTAAACTCCTGACTGTCTGTCTGCTGTCCTCCTGCCTGCACCTGAACCTGTAGAAGCTGAGGTACCATGTGAACTGTCCATCAGTGGACTCCCTAGTGAACTGCTCTGTGAACTGCTCGGAGCACCACCCCTCTGGCTCGCGAACCACCGCTCACTGACGGACCTGACATCCTCATAGATATACCTCCTAATTCTCCTGATCCCTGCCCACTAGATCCCTGCGACTGACTCAACTGCTGCTGAGGGTCTGGCTGATCCAGATACTCTAACTTCCGTGACCTCCTAAAGGCCTTGTCCTCCTCGAACTTCACATCCCGCCTAACAAAACCTCTCCTCTGTGCAGGAATGTAAATCCGAAAGGCCTTTGAGGTCTCACTGTAGCCCACAAAGATACCCTTCTCTGCGGTGGGCTCTAGTTTGGTCCTCTTCTCCTTGGGTATATAGGAGTATGTAATGCATCCAAAAATATGAAGATGACCAATATCAGGCTTCTTCCCAGAGAAAGCCTCCTCCGGAGTCATGTGCCCCAAGGCACGATGCGGACTCCTGTTCTGCAAGTAAACAGCTGTGTTGCAGGCCTCTGCCCACAAAAACAATGGCAACCCCTGATCATGTAACAGGGCTTTGGTAGCCCCTATGATGGATCTGTTCTTCCTCTCCGCAACCCCGTTCTGCTGGGGGTTGTAAGGAACAGTGAACTCCCTCCTAATGCCTGCCTCCGCACAATAGTCAACAAACTCTCCAAGGTGTACTCTCCTCCATTGTCCGACCTCAGGGACTTGATCTTCCGACCTGTCTGTGTCTCCACAAGAGCTCTAAACTCCTGAAACCGCTTGAAGACCTCACTCTTGGTCTTCAAGAAATAAATCCAAGTCCTCTTGGAGTGATCATCAATGAATAAAACATAGTACTCATATCCATTCAAGGAAACATGAGACATCCGACCGCTCACATCAGAATGAATCAAATCAAGTATCCCAGTCACTCTGCTATCACTGCTGGGAAAAGGGGATTTGGCAAACTTGCCCATCGCACATCTTCTGCAAGTATCAAAGTGATCAGTACTGAAATCTGGCACACCTGTAGTGATCTCCTACAAGGTCCTCAAGGCTCCATGATACATATGTCCCATCCTGCGGTGCCAAATCTCACATAGCTCAGAACTGCTAGCTCTCCTGTCGGTACTACTGCTCAATGCCACAAGGGATTTGAATGCAAACTTGTACACCTTTGCAAGGTGTACACCTATCACTCTAGCTGAATCAGCTGGAGTGCCCCTGGGATACATCAACACCTGTCCTCCCTTGAACAACATCTCATATCCTCTGTCCTCCAAAGCTGAGATGGATATGAGGTTCTTTCTCATCCCTGGAACATAAAGAACATCTGACACCTTCAAGGGAGGTTTAGACTCCCTCTGAAATGTCAGTGTCCCCACCCCGACTGCTCTAACAACTCTATCATCACCGAGTACTACCTCTATATCAGTGCCACTCTCTAAAAGCTCAGAGAAGTACTCACGGACTCCTGTCATGTGACGTGAAGCCCCACTGTCCACATACCAGATACCTGAAGATGTTCCGCTAATCGAGGGAAAAACATGCTCCCTCTAAACCTATGTGGCAGGTGATCCTACATTAGAGGACTCATACGCAGTGAACCCAAACTCCCGATCAAAACAAACTACAAAGTCCTCAACCTCTGCTGAAGTTGCCACGCTCTAGTTCTTCCCCTTCATCTTCTTCTTCTCTGGGCACACAACTGCATAGTGTCCCATCTTTTGACAATTCCAACACTTCACCTTGGAATAGTCCTTCTATGTGTTACCCTATTTACCTTTACCTTTGCCTTTGCCCCCACCATTGCTTGTGGAAGCCTGCTTCTTCCCTTTGTCTTTCTTGTATCCTGCTGACAGTGCTACATCCTCTTCCTGCTTAACTAACTTGGCTGCCCCAAGCTGACCTTTCCTGATCTCTGTTTGAATGCAATCATCCCAAAGCCTCTCCCATGTGGGAAGGGTCTCACGTGCTCAAACCCCATCAGCAAAGTTCATCCATGAACGAGGGAGGCCATTCACTGCAATCCGCACCAACTCAATGGGTGGAATGGCCTCTCCAATTGCTGCCAACTCATCTCTCACATTAGTAATCTTTGTGAAATATCGAGCTGCACTATCATTACCCATCTTAATGTTCTTCAGCTTCTCCTTCAGGACCATTTTTCGGTTCTCACTGGTACTCTAGTAGAGATTGGACAATGCTATCCACATCTCATGGGCATTTCTCTTTCCTCTCACATGAGGAATGTAATGGTCTTTGACTCCGTCTAGAATCAACATCTTACCCTTGTTGTTCTTTCTATTATACTCAGCCAACTGAGTAACATCAGTAGGCACAACAACAGGGTTCTGTGTGGTATGCACCATGATATCCCAGACTTCTACCTCCTCAAAGATACTCTGCATTCTCTCCTTCCAAATGCTATAATTTGTATGCCCATCCAGCCTATCCTCCACCCTCAATCCCAATAACATCATGCTGTCATAAAAATGAAAAATAGCACTGTTGTAGTAAAGATAAAATTGTTGTTTGTGAAAAATCAGCTTGTTGGAATTTTCTAAGTGAAAACTCAGCAGGTTGTAATTTTCCTCCTTGCTGTCCCAAACTGCACTTTAGCACTCAACCTCTGATACCATGTAGAAATTTCTCATTTCCCACCCCAGTTTTCAGTTTCACCTTATTTCTCCCATATAGTTAAATGCCCATTCCCATATACAATACATTCAACAACTGAAAAAAAAAAAAAAATAATAAATTAATAAATAAATACAATAAATAAATAAATAAATAATAAATAAATAAATAAATAAAATAAAAAAATAAAAATAATAAATATATAAATAAATAATAAATAAATAAATAAAAAAATTAAAATAAATAAATAAAATAAATAAAATAAAAAATAAAAAATAAAAAATAAAATAAAAATTGGCTGAAAAAAATTCTGAAAATTTTACAGAATGCTGGGAAATTTGCAAAATAAAAATCAGCAGTACAAACAGTCATTTAACACCATTGACACAGTGGATTTTTTGGTCAATGTGACCCTGGAAAAAACCCCTACAACTCTTGGGGAAAACCAGTTCGAGAGCTCTTCTTTATTTCTGAAAATGCCTTTTTACAGTGAGAAATATTCAGCAAAAAATCAGTAAGCAAATTTACAACTTATCTCTTTTCCCGTGCCTCACAGCAAACTGGAAATTACAACAAACAGGACAGCAATAAATGTTGTACAGCCTCCTTGATTTTCATGCCCACTTTCAGCCTTAAATGCTATTGTATGACCTGCATTAAATGCACTCTATGGACCTCGATTTGTGTGCAGAAAAAACAGCAAACTGCTCCTTGATTTCTGTGCAAACCACTCCTCAATTTCTGTGCAAAGCAGCTGTACGAATTTATAGAAAATCATGCCAAAATTAGCCTTTCACTGTGTGCTGAATCAACTGTCCAAATCTGCTCAATTGTTGCCTTGGAATGTGTGCCAAGCTGTTGTCTCCTTCTCCTCCTTGTCCAGAAATCTCCCTTTCTCTCTTACTCTCCTTCTCTCAATCTGCTCATGAAAGAATGAATGACCTTTTCCCTCCTTTTCCTCCTTTAATCTAATCCTAAGTGACTTTTGGGTAACCTCTAAATCCAATGGCTGAAATAGATTGAGATCTAGGGCTGAGATTAAATGCTCATTTAAATCTCACTTTCTATTTTTTAATTCAACCCACTTTAATAAAGACCCACTTAGTCATTTATTTCCAAAGTCACTTTTCCTTTCTAATTTTACATTAACTTTATTAAAGTCACTTTAAAATTAGACTTTAGTAACTTTATCACTTAAAGTCACTTTTAAATTAAATTTCACTTTATAAAAATTATAAAGTTACTTTAGAAGAAAAAATAAATTCTTTTGGACACTTTTCCCTAGGCCAAAGATCAAAGCCTTAGGGAACCACCTGTCCTCCGGTACCAAATTTCAACAGATGTCTGATGTCTTGCCACTGGAACCCAACAAAGAAGGAAATTGAAGAGTGATTGGACAAGAAGATTCACGAGTTCGCAACACATGAAAACATAACTTTGCAAGTATCCAAGAAAAAGTGGTTGGAGCGCTATGTGTATATGAAAATCCACAAGATTTTCTTCGCATCCTTTCCTTCTGAGCTGTATGAGTGGATTGTGAGGTTAGCCGACAACCAGGGAAGGTGTAGGCTTGACAAACCAATAGTGTGGACTCCATAATTAGTGCGCAAACTAGAAGCATCAGAAGATAAGATCGCACGAGCTGTGGATCATTGGCTTGACCGGATAATTGTGGGGTTTATCACCGAGTTTGCAGTAGACAAGACTGTGAGCTACAACGAGGCAAAATGACGCTTTCTTAAAGGACCGTGAGATAAGTATATTAAATCTTTGAATACTTGGATTATGATGCTATTGTGTGAAAAAAGGGTCATGCAAATACATTAATGTTTGGGACTACACAGAGCGGAAAGATCTACAAAAGTAGCGAAGAATTAGAAAACAGTCCCTTAATTGCACCCTCGTGAGAGAGCGAGGAAGAGTACGCTATGTCCAAGAAGTGTGGTCTGTTTGATAAGGCAGTGCATTCCGCAGTTACCACCTCCACCCACACCACCACCCGCTTCACCTCCCTCACCTCCATCTCCACCCACCCCACCTCCACCACCTCCATAGTTCAGTATGTCGAGCGCGATGAAACTACCAATATTCAGAGGAGTAGTGAATGAAGATCTGGACCAATTCTGGTTCATGGTTAGAGTAGTATGGGAAGCACAAGGTGTCACAGACAACAATATTAAGAAGGCTACATTGGTGAGCGTGATGCAGGATCGCGCATTAACATGGTATATCAAGCACTCTAATGACCACCCAAACGTAGGGATAATAGAGATCCAGAACGCGCTGAACAAGGAATTTAGCATGCCAAAGTAAAAAACACAACCAATCATCGAGTTTAAAGAAATCGCGATGCTCCCGGGCGAGACTCCTTGGGATCTAGAGCAATGACTAAAGAGTGCAATCCGTGAAGCCAATATGATGTTGACAGATGGAAAACATTGTGCATGGTTTGTAGCATCTCTTACACCACTCTTGAGGACGACACTGTCAGAGCAGAAACTTTCTACCCAGGCCGAAGCATTGGAAATGGTGATGAGATTGAATGAGACCTCGATACAAGACCCTGGATTGGGAGTTCAACAAATCCACGTGCAAAGACAGAACCTCTGTTTAGAAATGCAAAGTTTGAAGGAGGATAGGGCACCGTGGCCAGAAGCGCGCGAGGAAGTATGGTGCATAAAATGCAAAGGCCAGGGCCATGACAAGGATCATTGTCCAATGTTCGCAAACTACTTGGCAGGAGGAGGGCAATGCCATTGAGATCGGAGGCACAGGCAGGGCCGAGTGTGGCACCGTCTTTATGGTGCGCGATCTGCCATATAGGAGGGAAACACACGATGGATAATTGTCATTTGTTGCAGAAGTATACACAGACACCTCAACAACTATTTTGTAATTTCTATCGGTGGGTAGGCCATGATGAGCACACTTGTCGCAGTTACAAGTTAATGATGGATCAGACCCTTGCCTATATGATGCAGACCGAAACACAAGCCCTTGAACTAGATGTGGGGATGGCGCGCACTGGATTTCAGGGTTGAGGTCGAGGATGAGGTGGAATGGACCAAGAAGGGGCCGCAGACAATTATTGTGTTACAATTGCGGAGGACGAGGGCACTATGCCCACGATTGCACCAACCCAATGAGGATATCCTGTATGTATTATGCTCAGTTTGATCATGAAATAATAGACTGTCCTACATTGATCACGAGGATGCGCGAAAAAGGGGTATTCCAGCCTCCCTCGACTCAGAATATATAAATGATGAGGTCTATACCACGCGAAGAGGAATCGAATGTAAACATGATGCTCAGAAGCGGTCTAGCCACGGGGAGGATATGGGGAAGCAACCAGAGGAAAGTACGTGGGTTCATAAGGCTCCTACAAAGGAACCCAATTTTGACTTAGAATGCGCAAAGGAGACATTCATGGAAGCTAAGAAGAGCTTCATGGAGGCCTCCACTTCAGGTAGTAAGGATCAACCAGAGCCAGGAATGGATCCTTCAATGCTCACTACCTTTTTGGAATCGTGCATGAAACTGCTAAGCGACAACAAGGCATTTAAAGGAATACATGAAATGATCACCAGGTGCACAGGGTCAGGAGAACCGCGTGTAGTCTGGAAATTGGGGAAGCATGCATTGCACACTGGAAGGGAAATGAGGTTGATTGCACAGATTGGTGAGTATGAATTGGATCAGGTAATCCTAGATCTAGGTTTGGACGCGAATGTATTACTCAAGCAAGCATGGGAACGCATGGGTAGGCCTACGTTACAATGGTCTCCTATTCAATTATGAATGGCGAACCAACAAAAGATTTTTTCCCATGGGAAGGTTGCAAGGGGTAACAGTTGATATTGAAGGTGCAAGCGCACAAGCGTATTTTGAAGTAATATATATTGCTGATGACAAAGATCCCTATCTCGCGTTGTTAGGAATAGACTGGGCCACCAATATGAATGGAGTTATCAACCTAAAGAAGTCACTACGCATAGTAGTCCCACTGGACCTAGATGAAGGCGCACGGTACATGGAACCAGTGCGCGATGATGATAGAAATGATGATCTAGATTGTATTTACAAGATAACAGTGTGAGACCAGGATTGGGTGAATCCGACTGTAGATGGGAGGATCTCGAGGGAGCGCGAAAGCTCTTGTACTTTGGATTCAGATGAAGAAGTAGAGTGATGGCAGAATCAATTGCACGA
Organism: Pinus taeda; assembly: GCA_000404065.3. Taxonomy (NCBI): domain Eukaryota; kingdom Viridiplantae; phylum Streptophyta; class Pinopsida; order Pinales; family Pinaceae; genus Pinus; species Pinus taeda. The sequence continues at coordinate 8,468 of APFE030973405.1, forward strand.
AGTGATGACGCTGAATTGTAACATGATGGTTAGATCACTGCATTTCATGACAATAGAGGCAAGAGAGCTGCTAACATATGATGGATTGACAGCGGTGGATGAATTCCTGAGCAAATTTTAAAGCACAGTACCAGAACAGCAGTGGTTCGATGCATTGAAGTGGGCATTGCGCAACACCCACACGATGGTGGGGTACACATCAAGGGAACTTTGGGGACTGGCGTGGATGTAGAAGGATGATGTGCCTACGGTTTGGAAGCCCCCAGCTCCGAACAAGAGTTGGCCAGCAAAGACGGAGCAACTTGTGCACCCACCTGTCTCGATGGGTACAAAGATGTGCTGTGAAGCCCGCAAAAGCACACCCTAAATTTAGGATCGAAAATTGGAACAGGACGCAGCAGCAGGAAAGATGACGTGCGCCACAAATGTTCCATGTGAAAGCATTCAATAAGGTATGTGGAGTCTTGAACAGGGTTCACTAGGTGAGGCGAACTAATTGGGACCTACGCGTGCCAGCAGTTCGATGGGCCTATAAGTCCATGTGCAAAAACTTGAGCGTGGAGATGATTCTGAAACTAAGGGACAAAGTCGAGACCACAATTTTGGAGGAAAGGAATCCTCATGCAATAGCTCCCATAGTTGGGACAGTACGAGAGGACCAGGATGAAGGAATTATGTAGTTACGCGACGGCAAACATATGCGGATTCAGGAAGCCATTCGGTGAGGGAACCTTAAGCTTCACGAACTCGAAGAAGATCGAGTATGAATGAGGAAGAAAAGCATGTTAATGGATGTGGAGATCAAAACATTGGAAAACAACATCACACAAGCATGTCTCGTTGACAAACTAAGAATGACAAGACTTGATACGGACAACCATACTACTGCATTAAAAGATTGTTGTCGATAATTTGTGACTCTGCTACCATGGATGTGACTGCACCTTACCAAACAAAGTAACCAAGGGAATGCACCGCATAAGGAAGAACACGAGACGCTGACTGTCGTGAGGGTAATTGAGGAGTCCCCGCGGACTAGGCTGGAAGGTGAATTGAAGTCTTGCACAGGTGGTGCGACCACCTGACTAGCCATAGGGAGCACAGTCTCAGCGCTCCAAGCAGTTGAAAGAGAGCGGGGGACTATAAAAGAGTCTATGAGGGAGCGGGGCGATAAGGAGGTTGCGTGCAGGATTGACATGTCACAAGGGTCATGCTTGCGCAGAGGGGGTTGTGGTGCCGCGCGAGTAGGCTGGGAAGTGACCATTGGGGTGTCACTATTCATGAGAAGATATCCAATTTAAGATAAAGAGGAGCCGACGACGGGAAATTAAGATACGAATTAAGAGCTAGATTTGGGACGATCTTCCACCAAGAAGGCTTTAATGACTCAGAAGTGGGGGGAATGGTCGAATTCAAATTCAAAAGATTCTATAAAACCCTCGGGGCTAGCCACGAGACAACACTTGGTTGTTTGAGATTTGAGCAGTTATAGAGCATTGAACACCGAGCACTCTTATCACCTTTGAGTACGTGACAGAACATATCCCATGTAAACACGATAACTGCTACCAGATCAGGAGTGCAATTCGCTGAAGACACCGTTGGTGAGGCCGCGGAGCCCCATATGGTCCACGTGGAGCCCGAAGATGTGACAGTTGTGCCAGAAGTTCCCAAATCGCCATGGATGCCGTGACCAAAGAAAGATAAGCAAACGATGGGACCAGTCCACGTATCCCCAAGAAACCCACTGTTCGGCAAATTATCGATGGAAGAAAATGGCATAGCTATCACCGTTGAATCAGAGGAAGAGGAGGAAGACTCACATGTTCTAATTAATCAAATAGAGGCGCAAGACAATGGGGAGGAGGATTTCCTACCAATGTTGTCCGCAACAAAGTTACCCACGTACGTCCCTTAGTGGAAAGGGAAAGTTAAGGTGGCTAAAGACCTGGAGGCCATGAAGAGTGCGCTCCAGACCCCACTCCTCCTAGACAACATTAATTTTGAAGGTCCGCCCCTCGGTCGGGTTCCTACCCTGAAATTCGAAGTTTGGGACCTTGTAGATAGCGAGAAGTTCCCGCACTTGACGATGGAAAGCTTGATGAAACAAAAGTTGTGGGAGGTCATTGATCACGTTGGAGCCGTGAAAATGGTTGCGCGGTGTGGAGAAGACTGGGTTACTTCATCTACGATGGATACCCCACTTTCACCGCATGCCCATCACCATTTTCATCATCAGGCAACTGTTGTGCCTCGTACATGATGGGTATCTATGGCTGGAGGAGCCTATTCCCATCATGGTGGAACTTATTCATAGGATTTCTCGGCTTTCCTATAAGGGAAGGGACCCCAAAGAAATAATTGGTAAAAGTAGCGATTTGGCTCTCGTGGAAGTCATGAAAACCAAGTACAAGCTAGAGAAGAAGAAGCATGACTATGCAATTGCCTGTATCAAGGACAAAGGCATGCACATAGCCACCCAACTCTTAGCTGGGAAATTAATGCAGAATTGCTGTGCCGATGAAGTACCAGTGCCTATGGTTGCATTGGCCAAGCAGTGCATGGAGGGGGTCCAGTTCAACAGGGCTGAGTTCCTCTGTGAGGAATTTTTGATAAAATGTAAGGAGGCCCAGGAGAAGGGTAAGACCTTCCACTACGTGTGGTTGCTCTTTTCCATTGTCCTGGTAGCAGGTGAACTACTGGCAGATAGCCAGTTCCTACCTATTGACCAAGACCTTACTAAGGCCACAAAGTACGCTTCACCCTTGGCCACGAAGGACACAAAGAAGATTCACGCGCTCAAGTTGTTTTCGGTGCTAATGGAGGTGAGGATCCGGATATGGATCAATATAAGGCCATGATTGTCTCCCATAGTGTACGCCACTCTATAGAGCTTTGCAGACTTTAAAGTGGACATGCACAACATTCATGTCCAAGCACGGAAGGATCCAACAAAGGAATGGACAAAGCTTCCATTTATTGCTACTGATGACACCATCTTCACAGCATTGGAAACATGGCCTCTGGAGTGGTGCGCCCTAGACTTGGCAAGAACAGAGAAGGTCGCAGCCCAACAAAGGAAGAAGGACACCAAGCTATGCATTGCACAACTGGCCAAAAAGAGGCGCTAGGAACAAGAAGCAGCCGCACAACAGAAGATGGTTGATGCAGCAACAACAACACAGAAGGCAGAAACAACAACAACGCCAATAAAAGAGGCTGAGGGGGGCCATGAAATGTCCACAGGGTAGGGGGATGAGGACATCGACTTGGACGGAGAGCACGCAGATCCAGAAACTACCTCGCAATAATTAAAATGGCTATGAGTCCCTGAGAAACTAGTCCCCACAAAGAAGACAAAGGCATATAAGACGTCCATTGAACCAATCATGCTTACAGAAGGTGATCTTGTTGGCATTGGTGAAATTATTTGCGATGTCACTAAGGACACACTCCAAGAAATGATGGTGGAGTAGAACACTGTGTGGGGGCCGCTATGAACACGGTTACAGGGACTACAGGTGCAACCCCCTCAAACATGAATGATGGTCCCATTGCTGCAGTAGGTATATCAGAGACGGAATAGATGTTGTGTTGGGTATACGACCAAAGTCCCACATTGACTAGAAGTGCGGAGGATCATGGGTATATAAGGATGGAAAAATATCTCCATTGGTATGAGGCCTTTTGGGGTAAGTCCAAAAGCAAATCCATGAGGGCTTAGGCCAAATTGTACAATATCATACCATTGTGGAGATATGTGGTGTCCAGAGTCCTTACAAGTGGTATCAGAGCCATGCCCCGAAGTTAGCCAAGTGGATGAATTCTCGGAATGCCGAACGAAGGTGGTGGGCCCCGGTAATATCACGATGGGATCCGTGGATGAGCTCGGTTAGACAGGCGGTGCGCTCCGGATTCTTCATGGACGTGTCCTGGTCCCAACACGGTGAAGAGGAGTTGACCTGGGATAGAGCAAGCTCTCGAGGCAGGTGGTGTTCCATCTAAGGCGTGTGCTTCCAACGCATTGGAGCGGAGAATCATGGTTGGTAAAGAGTGGACGGATGGATAATCGTTTGAGGGGAGGCTTGATGGTCCTTTGTTTGAGGGGAGGATTGTTGGGTATACGACCAAAGTCCCACATTGACTAGAAGTGGGGAGGATCATGGGTATATAACGATGGACAAATATCTCCATTGGTATGAGGCATTTTGGGGTAAGTCCAAAAGCAAATCCATGTGGGCTTAGGCCCAAAGTGGACAATATCATACCATTGTGGAGATATGTGGTGTCCAGAGTCCTTACTTGTTGCGTGCCCGCGCGACCAAGACTTTCGTGTTCCTTGAGGGCGCATTAGCGGCAACAGATGAAGTTGATAAAGCTTCAGTGGGCAGGATTAAGGGGTTGAGCGTAAACTTGGCTGCCCTTCTGCAAGAAATCCTGTACCAGCTACAGGATGGGGTTATAGCCAAGCTCCATGCCAGAGAAGGTCGTGTGCTACAGGTATTGAGTGAGTAAAAGATCAATATGGAACAACTCAGCAGCAACGTGATGAACTGGTTAAGCAGACTCAAGGACTAGCACAGGTGGTGGACAATGCTTATAGAACTCTCTCGGCAGATCTACCAGTAGAAGTGCGAATTCACATATTGGCTAGTGGATTCCGTGAGGCAAAGGAGGAAGCAACGAGGATACAGCTTGACGTCAACCTTTAGATTGCTGAACTACGATTAAAGGCGTAGTCATCCATGCCCCTGAAAGTTAGGGAGCAACGCACTGGCGCTATCTACAAAGGGCTAGAGGCAATAGGATAGGCAGTGCAGAACTGTATGACTATATTGGAAGAATCCTTCGCGGTCCTCACTTCCTTATAGGAGGACCCCACCATATAGCGCCTGGAAATAGAGGCGCGAGAGCTTCAAGCGCAGTATGACAATGTGCATGGAATGGCCCAGGCAGTTGCCCTAACCCAATGGCTGGTGAAGCTACAACAGGCAAAGGCATTGAAGGAACACGTGGATGTCGCACGATAGAAAGAGTCAATACTTAAAGCACGCGTCTAGCCTTGGATTGATGAGGCCTTCCTCATCACTTTTGATATCGAAGGAAAGCTTGCACAGATGAAGGTGATGCATGTCATAAGATAGGGATTTTCCCCTGATAGCGAGCATTCGGCTGAAAGAGTAGAGCAGATCCAGCAAACGACAAAACAGTGCACTGAGGACCTTCACGCAGCACAGGCACAATTGGAGGGGCTACGTGCCAAGATTGTTGCACTAGCCAAGTGACTTGAGATGAGTCACAATGATTGTGTTGGGGGTCTGTTGGGCATGGGATCCCTCGTAACATGTTTTGGGGCTCAAAGCCCAAGTTTTGGTCAATAAGATTGTAAGACTCCGCGAATTGCAGGTGCAAAGCGCGAATTCTAGGATGGGTCATAGGGCTGTCCATCCTAAAATACTGTAATTTAATGTAAATTTGTGTTTGGGATTGTATAAATAGAGCGAGGCTCTAAGTGTAAAGATAGCTAAGCCAAGGAAGAATAGATAGAATAGTGAAGGCATGGTTCAAGGTTAAGAGTTGGATCTGAAGTGTACAGGGTCAAAGTAGTAGGAAGAGGCTTTGTAGCTGAGTGCACAGAAGCCTAGTAGAGTCTGCAACTGAGTGCGCGGATCCTTGCAGCTGAGTGTGCAGGGCAGAGTTGGGTCTATAATTGGGATTAAAAGTTAATAAAGAGAAGTTTACTCTGAGCATCTTTTCTTGAATCTGTAATTTGCTATTATGCATTACTTTTACTATGTTTATTTACCGCACAAATTTGATAATTACTTGTATGGATTTTTATATATGAAAGAAATCTAAATAATCAGTTAACAGGGCCTAATTAAGGAAGACTTGGGTAAATAACACAGGTTGCTCTATGGTGAGAACTGCTCGAAGGCAGTACCACAGGGTGCGGGGTGCCTGCTGGTGCGTGTAGCACAGTAAGTGCGAAGGTTGGGCTATGTCCAAATCACCTCATATCAAACATCCCCAGGGTGCAAAAACTTGGTTCTAGCACCCTCCCATACTACTTCAGGTGAGACCTCAGTCTGCGCTCCACGAACTGTTGCCGAAAGGGCCAGTAGTACCGAGATTTTCTTGGCTACATCACTTCTGAACCTGGGTCGGGCCCCACTAAGCCAACACTTTCTCTTCTCCATGCTTGGACGCTTGCAACTCCTTAGCCATGTGCTCTCTCTTAGCTATCAAGAATCTAACACTTGAGCTGGTGGCTTCGACATATACCTTTGTAGCATCAACCTATGCAGTTGGATGTCTGGGCACATCAAACACGATTACTTGTTCTTCAAACTAAACAAGAGATACATGGACATCTGGAATGGTCATTCTGTGTGATTTCACAACTTTGTGTTATGACTTGTTGAAGGATATGTTGTGCACATCCGCTTCCGGATTGTCCTCAAGGATTTAAGTGTCTCCTTGATCGCTTGGGACTTGCTCCACTCCCAGATCTGGTGAGACTGGTTGGGTGACCTCTTGGACCTTAGGCATGAGGTCTATATCATGAACTTATTCTGGCTGAGCCACATCCATGTCCATATGTTCCAACATCTATTCAATCTCCTGAACAAAGTCCTGCTCCTGTGACTACTCACCCTGTTTGTTATTTTCTAGTTGTTCGGATGAATCAATAACTTGTATGGGTGCAGTTTCATCAATGTGTGTATGTTGTGCCTCCAACTATTCTTGTTCCTACTGGACTTCCTTCTCGCTTTTGTGCAACTTTTGTTCTTCCCTTAGTTGTTGCTTCAACTCCTGCAACTCCTTTTTTGCCTCCTCCAACTTCTGCTTCTCCCTCTGTCTTTACGCAATCCTTCTATCGCACTGTCACCTCTTTGCCTCAATATCCAAAGTTTCTCTTAATACAAATGGATCTGCTTTGAACTTGTAGCTTTGCTCTACCTCTGCATTATCAACAACCTTCCTCTTGCCTTTGTCATTCATAGTTCTGCTGCCCTCTGCTACTGCTGATGTTGCTTCTCTCTGAGATGCTACTACCTTCTGCACTGCTAACCATTCTACAACCATTCTCATTGGTTTATTGAGCCTTGAGAAGTTGTAGCAGTATCTCCACGGGTCTTCCTCAGGCCAATGACACACCTTGTGGATCCAAGGATGATACACTCTCGTACAGTGGTCTTCCACTAAGAAATGCGAGTCATATGGATTGAAAATTTTGGTGCCAAAGGTGAACCTCTTGAATTCCTATATCTCGGCCTTAGCATGCTTGAGATTCTATATCTCATACAGCCCAATCCTCAAAGGAGGAGAGGGCCAAGGTGCCTTCTTCTTCTTATGCAGTCTTGCTGACAACCCTGTCGATATGTGGTATGCAACCTCTTGCATGACAAACTTGTCCATAGAAAACTTCAGTAAAACACACGGAGCTTTCTCTGTGTTGTACATCTGGATGAATGTGCCGAGGGGTGAGGCATACCAATATGCTATGTTAACCAATGCCTCCATCTTTGCCTGTGACATGCAAGGAAGATCCTGATCAAAGATCATCCTATATAATGGGGTGACAAAGTGGTCTGCTAACTATATTATAACTCCATGGAAATTGCACTCAGAGAACAACCTGTAATAGGTATGCACAGAGGTTTCTGAAGGTGTCCATGCCCAAACCAAGCTAAGGAACTACTGACGGGTGAAAATTACATCAAGTATGTAAGTGGACATGAAAATATTTGCTTGTTGATCCTTAAGAATTTGTCGGGTTACTTGTATCTTCAGCTGGAGAGCCAAAATGTCAAACCAATTGAAAGGTATTCCTTCATTTTACAGTTGATCAGCCACAATCACCCAACTTTGTGAGAATGTTTTTGTACTCTCCTGGTCGTATAAGCGACATATGAAGATGACCAAGAGATGATAAGCCTTCTGCAGTATCTTTGTATTGTAAACTTGGTTAGGTGTTGTCTTGAACTTGATGACTCTTTCACCCAACTCTTCAAGATGTCTCTTGAGTTTGCACTGCTGTTGGGATTGGTGAAGGGGGCATCCATTTTGACCCACCAACTATGGCAAGTGATACATCTCCTAAAATTTCTCTGCTCTGAAGGTAGCAATTTAAAGTAGCAAAAGACATGAAAAGAGGACTTACCCGAAAAAATCTTAGCTAAGTGTGCCGAAGGTTCCTAGATGTAATGGGGAATTCCAAAGCTCCAAGATCGAAGTGAAGAATGAGATTTGAAGCATCAAATAAATAGTTTTGATAAGATCGAGGATTATGACACGCATGACACAAATATAGGAAAATGTGACACTTGGTGGGAGGTTTCTAAAACGACTTTTGCATGTAACCCCTAGCTGTTAAAAAATAAAGCCCTAAAATCTAGGGATGTTTTTTGCTTTTTACTTTTCCAAGAAAAAGCTACCCATGCATGCAAGGTAATATTGCTCAGTCCTAGAGTGAACCGGTCAACTTGTGAGAATATGCAACAGACAACAAGCCTCGAGGTGACTTGTACGCAGTTTCTGGGCTAAGTGGCTCTTGCTGCCCCTCAGGCTCTGTGCAATTTTTGGATTGAAGCAAAGGCTTCCAGCCAGAACTATGCAAATTCTAAGAGCAAGCCCAGTGATGGGATTCTCTGCGCAACTTTAGGGGGAAGCCAGCCTGCATGCTCTATGCAATAGAGAGCAGTTGGTTGCCTGGATACTATGCACAATTTTGGAGAGCAAGGTTGGTTTCCCTCCAATTCTGCGCAATTCTCCAAGTTAGCACAAGAGCCAGTTAAAGACCAAGTCATGGGATGTCAACTTGCAGGTGAAAGGAAAACAAGTTAGCGAACACAAACTGATAAGCCAAAGAAACTCAACTAAAATCATAAGTACCTGGACAATGCAAGACATGCTGCTAAGGATGGTTGGTAGGAAGGCTCCAAAAGGAAGCT
>APFE030973412.1:0-10148 GCA_000404065.3 Pinus taeda
TTCCATAATTAAAGCAGTGGCCATTGCTCGGAAAGCATTAACTTTCTATTATAAAATCAAATCAGTGGCTGGATAACAATGAAACTGAAAACCTAAATAGATCTGCCAATGATGAGAAATTGAAATTGTGCATTGCTCACTTTTTACTCATATAATTGTCAGTGAAATTCTAGGATCCACTGACATTAGTGATATTCCAGGATCCGTCGACAACTAGTGATAATAATATTCAGGACCAATTAAGCAAAGTTATATCAAAAGCCTGTCATGATTATATTTCCCGTCCATAAATTTAGATTTAGAAATCCAAGTTAATTAAAGGCTGACTCCTCTCATTTTACTTTCTGTGTTTCTTTTACATTCCACATCAGTTACTAGTTTCTGTGTTTCTTTCAGATTTCACATTAGCCACTAGATTTGTCGTTCATATCAGTCATTGAATTTGTAATTCATTCTAAAATACACTATATAAGATGCTGAAGTTGGAGAGTGCAATTTAGTCATGAAGGTTATCATTAATTTTTAATTATAAAAATGTTTTAAGTCGGCATTATTTTTTAATTCTAGAATTTATTGGAAAAATTTATTGAATGCACACGGGAATCAACATTATAACATATCCATTATATTAAAAGATTGACACATCAAGCATCCATGCAAAGCACCATTGAAACATGTAGACATCTATAAAGACCACTGTTAACTTGGCTCAAACATTATGAAAGAGAAACATAAAGAATCAAATCATTTTTTGTGCCTCTTAAGCTTTTTTGAAGTCCCAGGATTTAACTGTAAGATATGGCTGAAAACAACTTACCTCTTTTCACCGAAAAAAGCTACGGTTGAGCCACCCCAGGAACCCACGCTCCCTTAGTTCATTACGAGCCTTCCTCCAATTAACTGATGCAAATCCTTGTGCAGACCAAAACAGGACAGTAACTAAATGATATAGACTTAAAAAAAGCCCCAATGCAGGTGTCGAGGATCAGAATGAACAGGGAAAAGATGATAGGCTAGTGGAGATCAGGATATCCTACAGGACTTCTATGCTAAAAATATCAAACCAACTTTCCCCGGAACAGTATGGCCTTAGCTAACATATTCATCTACAAGTTCGCAGAACTATAAATGAAACCTACTTCTTAGAGCCAAATATGAACCCAGAAAAGAAAATCCTCAACTGGTGCACTAAGGTCTTTATGGAAAGAGAATCGTAAAAAAAGAAGTCCCAGGATTTAACTGTAACATATGGCTGAAAACAGCTTACCTCTTTTCACCAAAGAAAGCTACGGTTGAGCCACCCCAGGAACCCATGCTCCCTTCATTCATTACGAGCCTTCCTCCAATTAACTGATGTAAATCCTTGTGCAGACCAAAACAGGACCGAAACTAAATGATATAGACTTAAAAAAAATCCCAATGCAGGTGTCGAGGATCAGAATGAACAGGGAAAAGATGATAGACTTGCAGAGATCAGTATACCCTACAGGACTTCTACGCTAAAAATATCAAACCAAATTTCCCCGAAACAGTATGGCCTCGGCTAAGATATTCATCTACAAGTTCGCAGAACTGTAAATGAAACCTACTTAGAGCCAAATATCAACCCAGAAAAGAAAATCCTCAACTGGTGCACTAAGGTCTTTATGGAAAGAGAATCGTTAAAAAAACTGATGCGAAAGTCCTGACCCAGAAGAAAAATGCCGCTATATATGATCGGAGGAGATAGAGAGTTGAAGATGTCTGTGGAGTTATGACACAATATCATACGAATGGAAACTGTAAGTTCATGTGAAGACCAGTTGTTCATGATCTGAGAACCATCCCCGAAACAGATGCTATGTGTCCAATGAAGACGATACCCGCCTGGTCCCTAGTGAATGAACACCAGCTGTTGCAAACCATGATCCTGTAGGTGGCTTAGCACGCTCCACTGGAGCAAGTTTAAAAAACACTGGGTAAATAGCTCAGCCCACCCAAATTAAAATAATACTCCAAAAACTTTGGTTAAAAGCCCAGTTTCGCTTAAAAGCAAATTTAACGTCGGCAATAAGACCCCAAAGCTGAATAGCCAATGAAAACGATCAAAAAATATTTAAATGATTTTAAAAATTCACTTTTTGCGTAAAACTTTGGTTAAAGTATTGAATAGCGGTTGATATAAAAAAAGTCAACGAAATTAATGTGTAGTCAAAGCGATATCGATCGCTATAATACCCGCTTCGGTAGGTATAATAATGTAAAACACAATCATCTCTCATTCCTATATTTTAAATGCATCCTAATAAAATTATAAAAACTCATTTATTAATCCATATTTCATATGCATTAAGTAGATACATTCAATTATAGAAAAAAATAGATACATTCAATTATAGAAACATGGTTATATATCCATATTTTGTATCCATTATATAAATGCATGTAATTATAGAAACATGATTATTTATCCATATTTTAAATAAATCAATGTAATTATAAAAACATAATTATCTATCCATATTCACACTATTAAGCTCACGCCTACATTATTTCACCACAATATAAACAAAGCTCTATTTTTTTGGGACATGCATGCATAAACCATAGGCACTATTAAATGTGCAACTAAATTAATCCACAACAATATAAACAAATATATATTTTGTTCACACATGTAGTATAAACCATATGCATTATTAATTTCGCATTTACATTAATCCATAACAACATAAACCAAGATATATTTTATGCACATGCATGCATAAACCATATGCATTATCAAATCCACAAATGCATTATTCCACAACAATATAAACCAATATTGCAAGATTACGCAACCAATTACTATGGATTGCATTCACTCCCATCTACCTTCCGTATTTATTCTTTGGACTAGACCATTCCAGGGTGGTAGTTCTTCCTTGTTGAGTTCTGATTCACTTTTGGGGCTTCGTTCAATAACTTTGGCATATCATTTCAACAAAATATTCTAGCCTTGCACTAATGGAGAGATAAGGAAATATCTGCGTATGAGACCTACTTTAATTGGATCAATGGAAGGTTCCTTCACTTCTACCTTTGCTTCACTAATGACATAAATTCTCAAAACATAAAAACATATGAAGAAACGACTACCAGGAGATACCTTATGATTCCATGGTCAAGTCACAGAAAGAATCACCTATAATCCTACGTTAATGAGAGATATCACTCCCTTTTCATAGGCGGGCATACCCATATATTTCTTAAATTGGCGAGTGATCCAGTTACAAACCTTTCTGCAACTCTTTCTCGAGGCCACGAATGGAGGTAGGCTAACTATTTTCGGAGCATGTCAGTGAATATTTTCCATGTTATTAGAATTTCCAATTTTATGGATAGAGTAACAACTTCCTTCCTCGGTGTTCGTTTTTTCCTCCTTCAAGTATAATTATATTTTCCTCCAATATTTATTACCCACTAGAACTTTCTCCATTTTCATGTAGGTTTCTTTTATCTCTTACAATCTAATTTTTAGATTACCTTTGAGCTATGGCATATACCTCTAGCCATGATAGTTGAGTAATTGAAACAACCAAAAGGATCGTTCCCCTTCAAAATGACAATTTTCTTCTTTACTAATAAATAAAAGAAATAATATTTTTTTAATTATTATTGATCATAAATATTTACAGCTATGAAAATATTCAACTTTTACTTTTAGTCTTTATTTTATTTCATAAAAACAAAAAAAATTCTCCATAAAAACTAGTTGTTACCTGCTTGTATTCTTGGAAACCATGGCTAGTCCACACAATATTATAGTTACACCTTTTAGCCCTTATTTAATTTCATGAAAACAAAAATAATTCTCGGTAAAAGCTAGTCATTACCTGCTAGTATTCTTGGAAACCACGGCTAGTCCACACAGTGTTTTAATTATAGCTGTTTTATTAGTTGCTGAAAGCACTCTAAGAGTGGTTATCAGCCCAACAACCAACACCTTTTGTAGTTTATTACTTCAAGGTGATATGTAATGGAATATTAAGCAAGGAATCCAATTACTATTTTTCAATTATAATTACATCACAATATTTCAACTATAAATCATTTAGCACAATACCTCTACAAGTACTCATAGAGCATACAATACTTAAATCCTTAAAATGATCAAAGTAGTCATAACCACACATAGTGCATATTTTATTAGCCTTTGCTAAAGAAATTCAAAAGTTTGGCATCATAAATTTATGGAAATACAATAGAGGTTTCCCTTCAACTATAGTTCCATTATTTACTCCCCAAGCCTTAAGCTCCTTTCCTACTAGGAAAGTAATCAGAATCTTTCACAAATTTACACTTCCTCAACCCAAACAATGTCAAGCTAGTTCTAGATATAGGTCTTATCTCTATCCCCCCATGACACCTAATTTTGATTGTCTTTATCTCTCAAAGTAATATTCCACCAACAATATTTATATTAAGTCATGTTAGCTCTTGGTGGTCAAATCAACCAAACAAGATCATTCCTCTTGGGAAAATGAGGACTTTTGTTTTCTTGTCCCTTCTAGGACCATAGCTTATTTTAACTATTTCCTAGAAGTTAGGAGTCTAACCTATCATGGTGGCTCCTCTAAATTCCCAAAATAATAAGAAGTAAAAATAATCATTTTACCAACAAAATAAATATTTACATTCTCATAAGGATATTTACTTGTCACTTTTTTTTTGTCATTTTGGCCACATGCCATCTTAGAAAATCATAAATTCATTTTAAAACTGATATATGGCATTGCCTTGACATTGTTTTTCAACCTTCATTTTAAAATTAGAAGTCAAAGTTACAATCCAATTTCCACTATCATTGCATGTTTCCTTGAATCATTTTTCTATTGCTAACTTATGTTTCCTACTAGCTCATGATTCCTTGAAAATTTTAAATCCTTACTACCCAAGTGTCCTCGTGGTTTTGTGCTTCAATCAGCGCATCCCTCAAAATCCAACAATTCCCAAGAATCATGACTAAGATCTCATGTCTCATGTGTGGTTTCAATTCAAATTTTCTACATAATAATTAATCATGCATTTTATAGAAATGCCACTATATCTTCTATGCATAATTATTGCATGTCATGTCGAAATAATGGTAAAAAATATACCCTTACACAAATCACATTGTAACATTTTTACCTTTCATTAGTTCTTATGTTCCTTGCTACTGAAATGTTAGTGGTGTCACTATGTTGTCATTAAGTTACTCCTCCTTAGTCATACTAGCAACATTAATCACAATTGTACTTCATAAAACTACACCCTTTTCAAAATTATGTTATTTAAAAAACATATTGTCAAATATACTGAATACGTATTTCAATTGTCACATTCATTAATGTTTTTCAATACTTCAACAAAGTAATAAGGTACTGGTCCTATGAATTTTTCACCTACATAAACAATTTCCATGCATTAAGCATACGCATAGAAAATAAGGATACCTCTTCTAAAATATAAGAAAATTAAAATAAATTTTCCATAGAAATGTTTCCCATAGCAAAAAATTAAGGAAATAATACGTTCTAATAGATATACCCATTTTGATCCAAACAATAACATTCTCCATAGTTCTAATTCACACAAAATGATATTTCTTTTCCATGGACATACGTCCAACCATGAGTCATTATGTAACATTAGTAACTTGAAGTCAATCACATAGAATTTTCTATTCAAGAAAATTTGTAATGCCAATCAATTCAAAATGTCATCTAGATTATGTTTAACAATGACAAACAATACACCACGATTCTACAACATAATGGACCTCACCAATTTGGCTTAATATGTATTTTCACCAACAATATTCACACATAATGGATGAATTCCCAAAGGATTAAAATGAAAATATTTTTCTAGATGCATGATGTATACTGGTTCATTCATAATAATACCCCAATTGAAACATAAACTTGTAGAGCTACATTGTCATGCATGAAGTTTGAACAATTAATGCAATTAGCAACACCTAGCTATTACTAGATTTATCATTGAATTTTTAGAACATACATAATGTATTTTATAACATACATTCCCATTATTCAACAATACATTATCAGGCTACCAAATAAGATTTGTGTCCCTTATCACACCAGTTACCATTTATGCATGTTCATATAAAAGGCCATAATCCTTTTCTTTTCCTTTCTTGTGATTGAAAAACAATGGAATTCTATTAAATGAGTCACTTTATAAGGAATTCTTGCTATCATGATCTAAGTTCCTTATAACATTTAAGAATTTACAATCATGCTTATGCATGATTAAAAAAAATCAACTTATGTATCCATCATAGTTTTTTACATACTATTTTAATATACATAAAAGCATATACTGGACTACAACCATACAAGGATAATAATTTACCATTACTAACTGAGTGCCAATAACAAACACTGGTGGCAGCTTAGGATCTAACATAAAACTCAAATTTAAACAATGTATTGTCGTCATTAAGCCAATAACATGAGTCTAAACTACCATTATCAAATATTTTACAACTTTAGCAATAATCTTCAACAAAAACAGGATGATGCATACTCAAATAAACTTATTGCAATATAAGTTCAAAGTTAAGTTTAATAGTTTGTCGATAGATCACATACAAATTGTTAGTGTTGCAATAAACATTTTAAAAAAAACTTATGATATCAATCCTTGCTACTTCTCAAGAGGATAAATCAATTTACTAAATAGACAATGCCACCAAATTATCATATATTCAGTCGACATTCAAAGTAATTCCACCACAAGATACAATCAACAATTAGCTATTACGGTCATACTAAGCATATTTTTACTCATCAAAACCTACCAATTGACTTATTTCTTCCTCTCAACATTCAATAGGGTTATTTCATGTTGGTTAAACATTCTAGTATCTTATCAACAACATGAGGGACAACCCCTACCTTTCTACATTCTTTAACTATGACACTCGTTTCATTATAGAAAAAGCAATGCCTACATTCATTTTCTTCCAAAACCCACAAGAAATGCATTGTAATTACATGCATTTTATTTTAATGCATCAATAAACATTATCATAAGAGTATGTATACAAAGGCTAGTAGCTAATCCTAATCCACAATATCACTATTTATTCTGTGTGTTCAAAACTATCATAAATTTAATTATAACAAAATGTAATAGAATTTCAATTATCCTTTATTAGTATAAGGACTCAAATTCCATCAACAAAATTACTTTTCAAAGTATTCACGAATACTATCATTTCTCAATATATTCATTAGCTCTATCATTCATTTCATATTGAATTTTGTCGATTGCATACATTTCCATGTAATTTTCATTAATATCATACTAGAACTTTATCCAATAGAAACATACTAGAAACATACCTCTTCTGCTTCTCATTCTTATAGAGCCCAAGAGGGTTCATTGTTGCAACATTTTCTCTAATACCACATGTCACATCCCTTAGTATAATTGATACAAAATACATAGAGTTAATTTTTCATTTTATCAAATTTAACCAACATGTAACATCCTACGAATGGATTATCACCTACCGATTGGTTATCAAATAAAATCACCATCATAAGGTGATGTAACCATAGAAATGGAGTGGTTATTTATGTAAAGGAAAAATAATTAATTCAAATTGCTAACATAATGCTTTCTACTACAACTTTGTATCATTAACGTTGTTCAATTAATCAAGGTTATTAAAACCATAATAAATGATGTAATTTCAAATGTTATTCAAAGTGACCATATCATCAAGACAACTGAATAGGAAAGCACATAAATGAAAATTTATATTAACTTGGAAACACCTAAGAGAAAAACTATCAAATGTTTATTTTATTAAGCATTCCCTGAGGGAGTTCACCCTCCACTCAATGGCAACAAAGGATTCCATCCCTTGTCCATTATTGATATTTTACAAAAGAAACATAATCTTTCATTCAATCATAATTAATTATAGGTCATTACCTTAAACATATTTTCATGTTTGTGAGACATATTACTCTACAATTCTTTGAACACAGTGTCTCCGTAGCATGGTTATTTACCACAATAAGTTTTTATGACTTTGAGCTTGTACATGAATAATATGATCAATTAGATAATTTTCAGTTACAGAGATTAATATATTTTTTCTGATATGAAAAATCTATTTTTTTTCTCAATGTTTTAGATCAACAAGAGAGAACCTAATCATGTTGACGATAAATAGGGAATGAAAGAGAAATATAGAAGCAATTGAAGAGTAAAATTAAATAACGAATATTGGAAAAGGGAAAAAAAGAAAATGAAAAATTGTAAAAAATAAACCAAAATGAAAATTTTAAGAAATTAAATATAAATAAAAAAAAATATAAAAAATAATTAAATAGAAAATTCAAAACAAATAAAAGAGGATATATAAAATAAAAAGGCATATAAATAATTTAAAATATAAAATGTTTAATAATTTTTTATTATATATTATATTATATTATATATTTTATAATAATTTTTATTTTATTTTTTCTTTTTATATTTATTTTGGGTTTCCTTGTATGGTCTATATAGAGTTGTCTTTATGTGATTTTTTGGAAGTTTTTTTGTGGTTTTATGGTTATTTTCCTTCAAATCCAGTAGGATTATTGAAAATCACTAGTTTGAATGGTTAACCTGTGCACAATTGAGTGTCCTAGGGTTTCTCAGGGTGTTGAATTTTTCCACCAGATTCCAGCACCAGAAAGTTAAAAGAATTGCACTAAAAACAATTCCGTCTATATATATGTATATTATTTTATTTAATTTAACTTTGTATAATTTATTTCCTTATGTATTTCCTTATACATGATTTTTTTTGTTCAGCGCTCATTTTAGCATCCATTTCAGAGTTCTTTTTAGCATCTTTTTTAGCTTCCTCTGTAACATCATATTTTTCTCCTCATTGTGCCATTAGATATGACTTTTGGCATTACACATGCTGATGATGGATTTTGTAATTAAGTTAGGGGGAGGAGTGTATGGGATGTATCATATGATACACAGTGACTCTAGCCAAATTTGGTAATTACCATATGGCATACGCAAAATAAACTTATCCTAAATCCGTAAGTATGGGGAGGAGTGTACTGTATGTATCATATGATACACAGTGACTATAGCCAAATTTAGTAATTACCATTCTTTGACGCACAATGCACTTATCCTAAATCAGTGATTACCCATTGTTATCGTTACTCTTGCTGTCAATATTTTAAATCAATGTAACTACTTGGAAATCATTCCTTATAGTTATCATTTATGATTGAAAGCCTAATTCATTGAAAAGGTAACCTTAATTATTCCCTACCCATTTCCAAATTTCATCTCACTGATATTCTCTACCCAGTGTTTGTATTGACCAAGTGTGGCCCTCATGTCATTATTATTTTTTTGTTCCTTTATTGTTTGGTCATTCCTTATTAACCTTTTTTAATTGATTTTTTATTATATTTTTTAACAATGAATTTTAGTTCTTTGTTTAAAATATTAAATAAATAAAATAGATGTAACATACTAAAAAATTATATGCTATTAGTATCACTACTCTATAAGTTTCAAATACGAAAGATCGCACAAATATATTGTTATACGTTTATTTATAACTTTTGGTAATTTATTGTGTGGATAAATAAAGATAAATATTTATTAGATTCAATTAGGGGTTGAGCTTGATAGGCTGATTACCACGATACCATGTGTATGCCTTAGTATTGGAAAGATGAATATCAATTTTTTTGTTACTATACATGAGGAAGATAAAGTGGTAAATGAAATTCAAATGAAAAGAGTATCGATATATTAAATGAATAAAAAAAAAATAGTGGTATAAATTAAGCATTTTGTAACTTAATATGTATTTCTAAATATTGAGATTATTATAAAAATATATAAAAAAAGAAAGGAAATAAAAGATTTTATAACTTTTTAATAAAAAATTAATATCTGATATATTCAATATATTTTAAGATATTTTTTATTACTAAACAATTTTATATTAATTTTAAAAATGTTAAAAAAATAAAAACCTAATTCAGATTAAATAGAACATATTACATTAAATTAAATTAATTTATACTAAATATTTTATTTTCTATTTAATAATAAAAAGTTAAGTGAAATTATGT
>APFE030973423.1:14098-56438 GCA_000404065.3 Pinus taeda
AGACTATTTAAAGGGGAAATTCTATCTAAGATCCATCTTAATTCTAGGTCTACCAAGTGCTCAGAGGGATAAATAGATTTCATCCCCCTAAGAGTGGTAGATGTGGAGTTAAGATGGATATAGGTTGGTTTTTATGATAATGAAGATATTCAATAGACTTAGAAAATTATATTGTAAAAACATCTTAAGGTGAATGGTTAAAGCTACATTTAGTCACTTCACAAAAATTAGTAAAAAATACCAATATCTCCATTAATATTGGTTTTTAACTTTTTCTGATTTAACAAAAAAAATTCAAAACAATGAAACCTTATCACTCTTTCCGCGTCACCCTCACAGAAGATTTCTCACCATTTTTCAAACATTCTCAATATGATATCTTCATGAAAAAGTTTAGGTACTGACGTTGGATTAGTTGTTTGAAAAATAAGCTGGTTTGTACAACCTTTCATCTTTTGTGTTATTCTTAGTTTGTCCTAATGATATGTAGGGGTTGGAGCCACTGCACCATATTTTCCTAAAAGGTGGAGATTGTTCACCAAAAAGGAAATTAATATACATGTTACAACGCTGTTAAAAAATGTGAGACCTATGAGGGTAGTGAATTATGCTAATAAGCAATTTAGATTGGGAGAGAAGTAATTAAATTTTATTATTTAATTGAATATTTCCAATTAAAATAATAATAAATCTACATTTATATATTCATGTATTCATTGGAAGGATTCTCACAATGATCACTTCTTTTAATTAGATCCCCTTCAAACCTTTGGGATACCTAATACTTTTTTTATATAATATAGCTTTCTTATATAATATAGTTGGGGCTTGCTACTTGTTGGCGTATTGGGGTAAACAAACTTGATGTGTTTTTTTTATTTTTTATCTCACAGTTGGAGTCTATGGAATAAGAAAGAAATTTGATAACTTGAAAAAAGTGGTAGCTTGAAAAAAGTTGTAGAGAAAAGATTAATCTCTCCTACCTTGACAGAACTCATTGTCAATATCAACACCTACAAGAACTTTGTTGTGGAATATTATCAAAACTAATAGAAGGAAATGAAAGAGTGTATTTTAAGAACCTTGACAAACATGGCCATTGAAACTTGGAACATTGTTTTTAGGAAGAGGAAATTATGTTTCTTTTTTCCAAACATGTATGTTAGTATATTACAGTTTAAGGAATATGTTTTTTTATTATCATATATGGTTTCATACTTTAACAAAACATTTGCCAAGACTTCACAATGTTTTATTATTCAGTAAAAGATTTGCCAAGATATTACAAGATTTTATAATTCAGTGAAAGATTCTCCATCACTGTATAAGATAATATAATCTGGTGAGAGATTCGCCAAAAAAATTATATATACATATTATATTATTGATAAAATCGCCTCCCATTTTTCCTATGTATCATGGGGATTAGCCCATTTATTATACATATAAATTTAGGGTCATTCTTAAAATTTTCCTTGATTTGGGCACTTAAGAAGTTTAAGGCTCAGGTAGAAAATTTGAAAGATTTGAAGATAAAATGCTTAAGATCAGACAGAGGGGGAGAGTTCACCTCAAGAGAGTTTGAGGAATTATGTGAAGATCACGACATTAGGAGGCAATACTTAGTGGCCAAAACTCCTCAACAAAATGGAGTAGTGGAGAGGAAGAATAGAAATATCCAAGAAATGGCCAGAGCGATGTTAGATGAAGCAGGAGTGTCTCACAACCTCTGGGGAGAAGCATCTCAGGCAACAATATATTTTTCAAACATAACTCAACTCAGGCTTGACAGTGATAAAAATCCCAATGATGGTTATGGAAGGGAAGACTTACATCAGTTAAACACCTGAAGGTGTTTGGGACAAAGTGCTTCTTTAAAAGAAATGAAAATAACCTTGGGAAGTTTGACTCACGCACTAACGATGGAATACTGCTTGGATATTGTATTCAAAGCAAAGGATACAAATGTTACAACAAGCGGACAAGGAAGATAGAGGATTGCATTGACATAGTAGTTGATGAAGTAGGTTCACAACCTGAACCCTCTGAAAGTAATTTCAACTCAGATGAAGAAGAAAGTTAAGATTTGAGGGTTGTTAATCTGAATGAGACAAATTTAGACAATGAAGGTGAGGAATCAAGCACATCTTCAAGGAAAAAAACACCCTCTAGGCACATATAGAAGGAAAATCCTGAGATTTAGATTGTTGGAGATCAAAGACAAGGTGTCCAAACTAGAAGGAAACTTGTGGGAAGTACAAGTCATGCAAATTTGGCTCTATTATCACTGATAGAACCCAAGGACCTCTGTGAAGCAAGTGAAGATAAGTTTTGGGTGAAAGCCATGAATGAAGAACTAGAACAGATTGAAAAGATTGACACATGGGAGCTTGTTCCAAGTCCAAGAGAGAAAAATGTTATTGGAACCAAGTGGGTTTTCAAGAACAAGCTGAACAAAAAGGGTCAAGTAATCAGGAACAAAGCTCGTCCGGTCTGCAAAGGATATGCCCAAATAGAAGGGGTAGATTTCTAAGAAACCTTTGCACCAGTAGCCTGATTGGAGGCTATACGAATATTTCTTGCTCTTTCCACCCATAAGAATATCAAAGTATATTAGATGGATGTCAAGTATGCCTTTCTAAATGGAGATTTAAAAGAGGAGGTTTACATTGAGCAGCCAAAATGATTTTTTCTCTCCTCTGATGAAGGACTCATATGCAAACTAAAGAAGGCCTTGTATGGTTTGAAACAGGACCCTAGAGCTTGGTATGAAAGGCTGGATAAGTATCTCCAATAACAAAGGTTTAAGAAAGGCTTAGTTGACAACAATCTTTATGTAAAATACGAAGGTGATCATCTACTAATAGTGGTTGTGTATGTGGATGACATAATATTTGGCAACAATGTGGAGTAGTTAGGGCATCGGTTTGCAAATTATATGGAAATAGAGTTTGAAATGTCCATGATTGGTGAACTGTCCTTCTTCTTGGGTCTGAAAATTACTCAGTCTCCATGAGGAGTTTTTATATCCCAATCCAAATATCTCAAGGAAACTCTAAATAAATTTGGAATGGAAGATTGCAAACCTGTCAGCACACCCATGACTACAAGCTATAATTTGAGCAAAGAAGATGCAATGATGTAGGTAAATCATACTAAATACAAATCGATGATAGGAAGCTTACTCTATCTGACAACTTCAAGGCCAGATGTCATGCAAGCAGTGGGAATCGTGGCAAGATTTTGAGCTTTTCCACGAGACATTCATGTGGTTTCTGTTAAGATGATCTTCAAATATCTTCAAGGTACAAAAGAGTATAGATTGTGGTATGCTAAGAGAAAAGGCTTCAATTTGAAGGCCTACACAGATGCAAATTTTGTTGGAAGTCTTGACGATAAGAAGAGTACTTTTGGTGCAGCCTTCTTTTTAGGTGAATGCTTGGTGTTGTGGGTTAGTAAAAACATGGTTCTATCTCTCTATTGACTGCTGAAGAAAAATATATTGCTACTGCTACCTAATGTACACAGATTCTATGGATTAAGAAAACCTTGAAGGATATACAGGTAGAGTTGTCTAATATGGTTCTAATAATGTGTGACACCACAAGTGCAATCAACATCTCAAAAAATGTAGTCATGCATTAAAAAACCAAGCATATTCCTATAAAGTATCATTTCTTTTTGGAAATAGTTGCAACCAACATTGTCAAACTAGTAAATGTACCCACTAAAGAGAAACTGACAAAAATCTTTACCAATCCACTTACAAGGGAGCCATTTGAGTATCTCAGGCAACATATAGGAGTTGTTACTCCTCCCTCGAGATGACTTCATTTTTGTAGGTGGTGGTAGCTACCCAGCAGGTGGAATTCATGGGAGAGTAGACTGCATTAGTTTAGGATGAGTGCTTGTGAAGTATTATTTTCCACTAGTGTTAAAGGGGGAGAATATTAACATCGAAGCAAATAGTTCCAAGCCTAAGGGGGAGTTTATGGTGTTTCCATCAACGCCAAAGGGGGGTATTGTTGGAAATTTTGTGGTATGTAGGTGGCTAGATGTGTAAGTGTTGCCATTGATGTCATACAAGGCTCAACATGATGATTGGGTGTCTAGAAGGAAGTTCATGCTAGTTGCAGGCTTCATGCCTTGGTGGTGGTGATTCTAGTTGTGTAGAGATTTTGGATCCCTCTCTGATGTAGCAGATGGGATCAAAGACTAATAAAACCCCCTCCATTGTATAGTTCTCAGAATACTATTTCCAACAGTATATGGAAGTCCCAGAATGGACTTCTGGATCAACAGTTAGAGCCAGTTGAAGTTTTGCCTCCCCAAACTAGAAAACAAAGGAAAAATTGTAAAATTCTAAGTTTGAGTTGGTGCCCTTTTGACACATGTCCAATTGAAAATTAGAGGTACCAAAATATTGCATATCAATGATCAGAGGTTCCTAGGTGTAGCGCAACAACGAAATCATTTCACTGATTAGAGATTATTGATCCTGCATATTGGAAGTCCCGACACATCGGCAATCACAATATTAGAGGTCTTGTTCGATATCGACGATTGCATATCAGAGGATCAACAACATGGCATATCGGTGATCCTGCATGTCAGTGGTGTGCAATATCGGAGGTCCAACCATATTGGCAATCAATGTTTTCAAAAGAGTCAACTTTAACGAACTCCCAATCAGTGAACACTGATAGTGTAAACTGTCGGGGGAATGCCTTGAAACATTTTACAAAGGAAATCGCAAGTCGATAATCAGGGGTTGGAGAAGTCGAAACTTCCTAACAGTTTACAATTGAAAAACTCCAATTCTGATAGAGCCTCAGGGATCGGCACATGGTTATAGGATAATCGGTGATCACACATCAGAACTTCCTAAGTGGCGACCCTTTATACAGTTGTGATACGGTAAAATGTTGATTGCGTTAAAAATCGTAAGGGAGACCAAAAAGGAATTTACAAAGGAATTCATTGAAAAAACAGGGTAGGCAAGACCTCTTTCTCTCTCCTCCAGGCAAAACATGTGGAGGCATCTGATTGGGTCTGATAAGGACATATGATAGTTTCATATGAGCCCTGTTGTGGACACATGGCATGATCTGATTGGTTCGGATAAGGCCAAGTGGTTGTTGACGTCAGCATGACGTGGTGGTATGGAAGGACATGTGGTAAGTGTTTTAGATCATCTTGGATGGCCTAATGGGCCATATCCGGGTGTCACGTGTCACCAATCAAAGAGTGCCATGTGGCTGGTGATGACGTCACATCGACGATCAATGATTAGAGGTTTGTGATGGTTAGCACATTGGCCGCATTTGGAAACCATTGATTAGAGGGATTTGAGATGAGGGCTAGCACGAGGTCACGAGTTGTTAACGAACCAAGGGCTAGGGCTGAACAGAGGAGCCTATTGGAAATCAACGATCAATGGTTTGTGGTTGTTGGCATATGGGAAACATGTCAAAAATGCCAATAAGGGTGCTCCGATTGTGTTAGTGCAGGGAAAAAAAGCTTTAACAAAGGAGAAAGCCCCCGACAAGTGTCTGAAAGTCTAAGCACCTTAAGGCTAAGCCCCCAATCACTGCCCTTGGTCCAACGATGGAATTATAGCATGGAGCTAATACAAAAGGGGCGAGATATAATCAAAGATTGACAACTGACAGTTTCTATGTGTTACACCACTATGCATCACTGCATTTCCTTGATATAATGGTACAAGAAGCCATTAAAGGTGTATGAGTCAGTAGTTGTGGTTTTGAATGAATAGTAGTAAGGTTGGTGACCGAGGACCTCTTGTGCATGCTTTGAAGATGTAAATAAAGAACATGGGCACCATGAAAATGTACAACTAAATATTTGTGAGGCATAAATAAGCACGGGGAGTCTATGTGAAATGTGTAAGAGGACTAAAATTAAATACACAACACAGATAGTTATGTAGTAAGACAGAGAAGTGATCAACGTCCATTCTTATGATTTAATGCAACAATAGAACTGGAGAAAGCATCAAACAACAAAAGAATGGAATGCCATGCTTAGGCAATGTTAATGGTGACAGTGGATACATCAAGCCAAGTGCAACACTAGAATAGAAATCAAAACCTCCATTGAGCTGAGTGGGAGGTTTGAGCATATGTGTGAGAGAGAAAAGATGTGAGAGAGTGCATCTAAGAAGTGTGTTGCATGGGTATTGCTGAGGTGAAGTTAGTGGAGAGCCCTTGATAGTGAAGGTAGAGCACAAAGGAAGTGTTTATGTGAGTAGAAAGAGAAGGTCTTCTACAAGTGAGCACAGAAAGCATGGTACAAAAATTGAATCTGCAGACAACCATTTGTTGATATTTTACTTGTAAAATTGCATGCCTTGTTTTTCAGTTTGAAAATTGTATGAAATAGTAGAACAGTGCCAGTGGCAGGTTGGTGCTTCTTGGCAAGTTGGTTCTTGCTAAACAAATGGGGTCAGTGCCTCTAGCGAGTGGATGCTCACAAATAAACAAATGTAATTAAGTAGGTGCTTAATTTACATCATAAAACAAACAACAAATTGGTGGTTTTTTCCTTATGGGTTTCCATGTGAAAACACTATGTCAAATGTGTGCCACTCATGAGATTGTTATTTGAGTATGTGTGTTTGAAAGTTTATTGATTCACTGTTTCATGAATGAATGCTCTCACATGTGAAAGGACGTAAGAAGGGACTATTAGCATAGTAAGAAAATAAAATTAACAATATCTTAAATTATTGATTCACCCCCCCCTCCCTTGCAACAATTCCTTTTTCCAACAAGCTTTGCATATTCCATTAATTTAGGGTGCAAATACTGATGCCCAACTTTTACTTGACTCATATGCTACAACTACTTATTGTATTTCATATATGACAAAGCTAGATAAAACAATGACATCAATGTTTAAACTTATACAAAGTGCATGTCAAAAACCCAATGGCGATATCATAAAAACAATTGCAATACTTGGAAAATCTTTATTGAACTTACAACAAATGTCTACACAATAAGTTGTATATATAGTGTTTTCATTGCAATCAAATACTAGTTCAAGAAAATGTATATTTATTAATACTTTAGCAATAGATGATCGTACCTTTTTACTAAAAAAAGAAAAAGAGTTGCAACATGAACTAGATGATTCAGAAAACATAACATGTTTATCAGTTATCAACCACTATGTGCAACACCCAAGACACATTGAACATGTATGCTTAGCAGAATTTGCATTGTGTTATACATTACAAGGATGGAAAATAAGAGGCGTTGAGAGACCATACATTATCAAATACATAAAGTATAATAAACGCATTTATCTTGATAACTTTTACAGAGAACGATTAATGTTATATGTCCCATATCGTATTGACAAGAACAGTTTTAAAGAACAATATTCGACTTGGGAAAATGTATATTTATTATTTAAAGAAATCATAAAATGCAATGAATGAAAGTTTATGAATGAAACAATGACAACATGAACTAATATTGAAAACATAGCAGCTGAGCTTGAAAAAAGAGAAAGTGAATTATTTGAAAGAGATATACATACATATGAAGAAATAGATAATGAAAAATGTTAGGAAGAATACGATATCGAATCAGATTTTCAATATTTACAAAAGGATTGAAATGCAAAATCAATAGTTGGGAGACCTTATCAACATGTAAAACAACTACATATGTCAGAAGAAAAATAATTCTATAAAATCATGAGAATGCTTAACCCAGAACAAAAAAAAAAACAGTGACAGAGAAAAAAAATCCATATTGGACATTGTACATAGTTGTAACAGGTGGTGCGAGCATTGATTTTTTTTTACGATTACAACATCATTCCAATCTCTAATTTTCTTGTACATCAACATATTGGAATATGTCATGGCTTAGCTAATGAATCGTAACATATACAGGGAAAGCAATGTTCAATGTGGGTGATAGAACATTAAATTCTACATTTAATTTACCATTTAACAAATCAAATATCTTTTAGAGAGTTTTCGGCGAAATCACATACTCAATCATTTGTCGACGCGTTTCGAACCAACTAGTGTGGTTCATCGTTAGGACAAGTTGAAGATACAGATCCAGTATAGCATGTTAAATAGTCTAAGCAGAGACTCCAATGGCTAAAAAGATTAACGGCTACTTTTTGACTCCAGGACCCCAGTCAAACTTCCTTTAATTAATTTAATATTAATATTCTTCTTACTATTACCCTTATTCTTCATATTTACTATTATATTTATGGAGCTAAGTTAAACTAGGTAAAAATTAAATAGATCAATGGTTAGTTATAAGAATAATCCATTTATTTATTTAAATTTTAATTCATTATATATATATATAAAATATTTTTTATTACCTAATATTCTAATATTAGGCCAAGTTCCTGGCCAAGTTCCTTGCGGCTAAATTGAGGCCATTGGTTGGTCATACTGAGTCCTTCGTCAAAGACTCGGCTTCTTTTATTGATGATCTTAAGAAGATTAAGCTTGAGCCCGAGGACATTCTGGTAAGTTTCGACGTGGTCTCTCTTTACACGTGTATTCCCATCAATGAGGCCATGAAGGTGATTTATAAGCTCACTGACCATGATACGGCAAAGTTGGTTGAGCTTTGCCTTACCTCCACCTTCTTCAGCTTCGAAGGAGAATTCTATGAGCAGACTTGTGGGGTTGCCATGGGCTCCCCCTTGTCCCCAGTCATCGCTAATCTCTTTATGGAGGATTTTGTGTCCAAGGCTTTGGCCTCCTCTCGTCTCCTACCGAAGCTTTGGAAAAGATTCGTTGATGACACTGGTGTTGTCTGGTCTCATGGTCCTGATGAGTTGGATCAATTCTTCAATCATCTTAATAACCAGTCCGCCGCCATTAAATTCACGATGGAAAAAGAGGACAATGGTTGTCTTCCGTTCTTGGATGTTCTCATCTCTAAGAAAGTGGATGGTTCCTTTTCTCATCAGGTATGTAGGAAGAAGACGCATACTGAGCAATACCTACATGCTTCTTCCCATCATTTCCCAGCTCAGAAGTTAGGGGTTCTAAGCACACTTGCCACCCGTGCTTTTAGAATATCCGATGAAGAGAGCTTGGAAACGGAGAAGGCTCATCTCCTGGATGTCTTTGTGAAAAATGGTTACAATAGACACCTGGGTCAAAAGGCCTTCCTCAAGGATAAGAAGGAACCCTCAATCCGTAGGGATCCTAATGATCGTGTCATGGGGGTTAACCTTCCTTATATCCAAGGGACCACTGATAGGATTGCGAGGATTCTGAGAAAGTTTGATGTGCCCGCAACTTTTAGACCTCTTAATACGATTCGTGGCTCCCTCAGGTCTGTAAAAGATCTTATTGACCCTAAAGACATGAAGGGCATCTATGTCATTCCTTGTTTTTGTGGGACACCATATATTGGTGAGACAGGTCGCTCTATCAATCAAAGGATTAGCGAGCATTCAGCTGACTTGAGGCATGGAAGGACCAAGTCCTCAGCCCTGGCTGAGCATGCCGAGAAGACGATGCATCATGTATGTATTGAAGAGGCTCAAGTCATTGCTAGAGTTGCTCAATTTCACCATTGCAAGTTTAGAGAGGCCCTAGAGATTGAAAAAAGGCCGAAAAATCTAAATAGGGATGATGGATGGAAGATCACCAACTGCTGGGTCCCAGCCCTGTCTTCCTAGCCTCCACGGTCCCTTCTGGGAAAGATCTTAGCGTTTCGTGTTTCCTTCCCTTAGAGGTTGTTTCGCTTGGTTTATTGATTTATTTTTTCTGATTTTACTCTTGATTTGATGGGTTCCCCCCTTTTAATTATCACCCTTATAGTATAATTTTAGCCCTTCTATTTTCCTTTTAGTATTTATAAGCTATTAATAAGATTTTAATAAAATGGGTTTCGAACCTGAATTGTATTATCCTTATCATCTTTATTTATTATTCTTGTAATAATTTATTAAAGTAAATTTTTTTTCCTTCTATTCCTTTAGAATTAAAAGGATAATTAGAAATAATTAATAAATTAATATTATACCATAACATTAGCTTATAACATACTATTATTTTTACTAATGTATGAATAATCTAATAAAGTTTCCTTTTAGATTCTAAGATTATTTATTTTATTTGTAAACCTACAATTAAAATTGTTTTAATTTTATATATCTGTTATTAGCAACCTAAGAATATTAATCATAATATATATATTTTAATGAGTAAGCGAATAATTAAAAAATTTAAACTATCCTTAAAATGTAAGGTATTTATTTATCTGTTTATTAGCCTAGGTTTTTAACAACCTATTGCTATTTTAACATATTTATAATAATTACAAAAAATAAAGTAATTTGAAATAAAGTACTAATCAATATTATTTACTCATTTAATTCATTTTATTTAAAAAAAAAATTATTATTTTTTTGTGTTTAATTTTATTTATATATATTCTTTATTTTTAAGTAGTCTCTTCTAAACCTACCATGCTTTATTACAAATAACATTATTATATTTAAATTAGAATTATATATATGGTTGTATTTTATATAATTAATGATAATTTGGTTAAAAATGAAGAACATTTAATAACCTTAATAATAAGTTTTTTTTTTTTTTTTTTTTTTTTTGTTATAGTTTTATTATTAATTAAAAATGAGGATTACTTTTATATATAGAAATTTTTAGTAACTAACATTAAATAAATATAATTAGAATATATATATATATATTATTATTATATATAGATATATATACATATAATATATATATAAGATAGATATAATGAATTAAAAATTTAAATAAATAAATGGATTATTCTTATAACTAACTATTGATATATTTAATTTTTACCTAGTTTAACTTAGCTCCAGAAATATAATAGTAAATATGAAGAATAATGGTAATAGTAAGAAGAATATTAATATTAAATTAATTAAAGGAAGTTTGACTGGGGTCCTGGAGTCGAAAAGTAGCCGTTAATCTTTTTAGCCGTTGGAGTCTCTGCTTAGACTATTTAACATGCTATACTGGATCTGTATCTTCAACTTGTCCTGACGATGAACCACACTAGTTGGTTCGAAACACGTCGACAAATGATTGAGTATGTGATTTCGCCGAAAACTCTCTAAACAATGTTATGGATCACAGAAGTCTAAATTCCTTAAATCAAATATCTTTTGCTTAAACTTGAAAAATTAGACACATTGGAAAAACATTGTGAACAACTTTGTGTTATGCTAATCGATGAGGCATCTTCGATAGGTTCAACATTATTATACAAAGTTAAAATACATTTTTGGGAAATAAGGCATACTTCATTGGCTTATTTCGGAAATATTGATCTAATATTTTCAAGTGACTTGTTCCAAGCACATCCTATAAAAGATTCCCTATTTTTTAAAAAACCAATTTTAGCAAAAGAAAAAACAACATACAATTTCTTGAAGGAAAAAGTGAAATGATATGAATTACATAGCACAATGTGTCAAAAAGACAACAAATTCATTTAAATCCTTAACAAAACGTGAGTGAATCAATAATATGATGAAGACATAAAATATATAAACGATAAGTGCTATAGACCTGCTCCACTATATCCATTTTTTCCATATCTATTTTATAGGAACAAGGATGTACAAAAGCATAACGAAAATATGTTATTACATGTAAAGGAAGAGCTAATAATTCTTGATTTGATTGATGAATATGATAGTAAGGAAATAGGCTATGTAGCATATGGGAAAAAGTGATATTACCATCAAGAATCCTTATCAAATGCAATGATCTCGTTGAGATATATGATAGAAACTATAATACAGGGATGGCCTTGTTAACGACACAGATGGAATAAACAAAAATTATACCAAAAATAGGGAAAATGTATATTACGGATAGATTTTTTAAATCCATAAATTGGTAAATTGCAAAGAAACAAGTACCATGAACTATATGATAAAAAATTTCATCTAATTGGACTCTAATATTACATGTTTAAAAACCATTTACATGTCATAGCAAGCATTTAAAACTATAGTGTGATTTTTTTTTTGGATACATTTAGCTTGTGCTAGAACAATTCATCGATAAAATGGTTTAATGTTGAATGAACTTGCATTTGATCTGACTGGTACATTGACACATGCATTAGTTTACACATCATTGTTACATGTTAGAACCATGGAACCATTGTATCTTCTTCAAAAACTAACACAAAATAACTTTTGTGTGAATAAGAAAATATTAGAAGAAATGAAGTGCTTAAG
This sequence comes from Pinus taeda, assembly GCA_000404065.3. NCBI lineage: Eukaryota > Viridiplantae > Streptophyta > Pinopsida > Pinales > Pinaceae > Pinus > Pinus taeda. The sequence continues at coordinate 26,369 of APFE030973423.1, forward strand.
AACTTAAGCGTCATGGAAATAAAAATACATAGAAAAGCCGATAGAAAATGTAAATACTTTAATGATTTCAACTTTGAATACAAGAAGTCTACATTCTCATGTGAATGACATTGTGTGTGATGAAGATCTAATCGCTATTATGATTCTTATTTGTATCTAGGAAATGCATCTAAATTTTTTGTCGTCAAACATTGAATTTTGCAAATTCGATTTCAAGATATCAAATTTTCTTCATGGACTACTTACTTTCATACAAGAAAACATAGATACCATATCAACAAAAAACATTTTCAATACCATAATCAAACTTCTTTTGTTAGAAGTATACTTCCAATATTGAATATGCATAAAAATGTGTATGTTGCACCACTTGTATTTGTTTCAACAATCATTAAAACAATAGCAATAAAAAAGGCACAATTCATGCCTAGTGATTACCTTTTTATACTTATTGTAGATTTCAATATTGACATCAATTCAAATAGAAAACAAAGTAAAAAAATATTAGAGTATGTGTGCTTCAAAAAAGTACAAGAAGTAATGAGAATCTTTATTATGAGAATAAGACAATTATTGATCACATTTGGACAAATTTCCCTATTCAACAATGTTGTGTTCATATTTCACATTCATATTGGAGCGATCATAGTGAAATTCATGTTTGGCTACACTTTGTGTATATTAATCATGCATAGGATATGCATTTTGTTTTGAAGCAGTAAAGTTTGTTGGCAATTATAGATGTAATACAATAGGTTTTTGTAATCTTCTTTATTCCATATAATTGAAACAATACATTTGTTGGTTTGTTCTGGTGCGGATTCCAAAATGGATAAGTAATTAATTTAACTATTACAAGGCGATAAGGACCATAGATTGCAAGAATCGTATATACTTTCGAGGTATGAGTATTCTTAAATCTTTAAGCAATTGTTTTTTTTCTTTTTTAAACGTTTAATAACTCATATTTGTTAATTGTGTTATCATAACTTAAGCAATTTTCGGTTGCACAAGTGTAGAAGTTGCGAGTTAGGATATTAGAAAAGTCTCATTATGGATATAAGGAACCTCTAGAATAAAAAATATTGATCATGGTAAACCAGGAGTTGCAAAGATTGTATTCAATTATGGTTGCACTTCTAATTACTTTGTTCTAATTTTTAGTCTGTTTACCAATTTTGTAAAGGTTCTCAAGAAATGTTTTGCTTAAGATCTTGCATAGGTATAAATTATGTGACATTTACAAAAACATTAATTGAACACAAGTTTTCGAGACACACACACACACACACACACACACACACATATATAGATATCTATAATATATATTATATTATATATATATATATATATATATATATATATATATATATATATATATATAATAAGATTACTCTATCATTGTAAAAAAGAATTGATTGAAGACAAGTTTTAGAGCATATGATTCATGCTTTTCTATAATTGATGACAACAAAAATGAACATTCAACAATAGTTTTAGATCTGATATATTTGTTCCATTTGTAGCACTTATTTTAATCATAGCCATGATGAATAACTATGTAGTATTACTGTTACTACAATTGATTCATTATTGTTCAAGACTAATTTCTCTCTGCGAATTCTGAGGCTGCTCACCAATTTAGTGGACAATTATGAGATGATGTTTTGCATAAATTGTCAACAATATACTTTGAGATTTTATATTATATCTAATGTTCTTTTGTTGATTGGAAAGAAAATGAATATTCAATAACAATTTTGGTTGTCAGAAATATGTTACATCTTTGATGTTTATTTAAATCATAGCTATGATAATTAGTATTTGAATCTAAGTACAATTCTTGTTACTGTAACTATTTGTGTTACTATTAAATACTTTTCAAGCACAACTAATGATCGCTATGTTCTAATTTTAAATTTGTTTACCAATTTTATGAAGTGCTTTGAAATGATGTTTTTGTAAAAGTTTTTTAGGATATGTTTTGTGTTTTCCTTTATTGTTAAATACTTTTCAAACAAAAACAATGGTCACTGTATTGTAATTTTGAATTTGTTTACCAATTTTGTGAAGTTCTTTGAAATGATGTTTTTGCAAAAGTTTTCGAGGATATGCTTTGTGCTTTTACTTGTATACATTATTTACTTTCGCAAAGAATTTAGCCTATGACATGACTTTCTTTGGCATAATAATTGGTTGAGTACATTCTTACTCCTCTCAACTATTCCCTTTCACTATACATACTTAGTTTTGCATGTTCATATACATTTTAGTCCTCATAGACTTTTTTGATACATTTATTTTCTGCAAAGCAATTATTGTGGATACACAAATTTTGTTTTTTTCCGTAGATATTAGCCCTTTGTAGAGTTTTTCTACACATTATAATCTTGTACAACACTTTTACACAAGTTGATAATGGTTAACCAAATTACATTTTGTTTTGTTTGTAGATGTAGTATGAGTAGTTGGCATATTTGCTTTAATTGTGCACAAATCTTTGTTTGACAGTCTTTAGTTCATATATGCCTTGGTTTTGCACATGTGTTATTTAGAATATGGATCTATTCGTTTTTTAAAAACTATAATAATATTTTCATCTTGTGATTGGTAATAAACTCTAGGCAGTCAGATCAATAATCAAAGACATTTGTGTAAAATATTTACATGAATTACCAAAAAGAAACATCGTGTGTACGTCTTTTTGCACAAATCCCTTACTTTTACCAATGTTAGTGCTGACAATTTTTTTGTGATCATAAGAACTTGAAACATAGGTAAATAGACATTACCAAATGAGAAAAACTATCATTTTTCATTTTGTTTATATGTAAATGGAATTGGAAATCTAAATACAATTATCGGTAAACATTTTCGATTCCATACACTTGTTGCATTGGATTTATATGAGATATTTATTTTTCTATGTTTTCATATGAATAATTAGAATATTATATAGAGAAGTTAACTTCCAATTACCTTCCATGCAAGTGGATTTCAAAATGATTCTAATCTATGCAACTATGCAGGGCAAGCCATAATTAATTTTTAATACTAGATGATGAACCATCTACAACGCACTCAGTATATGTCACTACAAGTTCTCGCATTAGTCAATAAAAAATCCAATGAAAATATATAATGTAGTGCAATTTTTATTATTTTAATTATTAAAATATCTTAGTTATATGTTTTAATCCTTTAAAATTCGGGAAACATTATATATTTAAATCCTTTCTTTTCGATTGGGTTAATTTTTTTGTATGGAGTGAAGAAACGTAGAGGAAGTGCTAATCGTGCTTCTTCTGTACTCTGCATAATGAAAGCTTCTTCCTCACCTCTACATTTCACACAATGAAAACGTAACAATAATACATCGAATTGCAATGTAAGAAAAAGTATTGTGTTATATAGTAACACTGCAAAATAATAATTGAATGGACATTTGTTCACACTAAACGAAATATTGTTTTAATGTGAAAGGTCAAGTGATTTTAGTGTTGCAAATAATATAGTCCATGCCCCACACTTCCCACACACCCTTTCTCTGTGAAAAACAATTGTTGGAAATAGTGAGAGGGGGGTGAAACAATATTTCCTAGCAATTATCACTTTATTCATTTTTTTTTTTTTTCATTCTTTATTCTTCAGTTATTAATAGTAATGTTCAATAAATGCAGTAAACAACAAAACACAATAGAGATAGTAGGAACACAAATTTTAGGTGGAAAAATCTCTCTGGGTGAAAAACCACCGAACTCTGTTCTAATAAATTCTTTAATCTTCAACCCCAATTGAAATGAAGATACAACTTCTTGGAATTCTAGAAAAACATTCTTCTCCATCTCCCACTAGAAGGATGCCCCAGCACCCTAGTTTTACTAGTAGTCAGTTGAGTGGATTCTCCAACACTCAAGTGAGCCACAAGTCACATTAGCACCATCCTACCACCCTGAAGTGTTTACAGACCCCAACCTGTAGGTGACTTCATTCACTTGCCTAGTACCACCCTGCCACACTATAGAGACAAAAATAGATGAAATATGTGGACTCCCATACTAGGGACAATGATTTTCAATATATGATAGACAACACTAGGACCATACCCTTATCCTGATATACTTTTATATTAAAAATTGATTCTCCCCAACAATGCCTTTTAAAACTCTTAGGAAATTTGACTCTTTTAGAAATTATGGGATCTTTTATTAGAGATAATGGCCCAGTTACAATGTTTAGACTCTTGACATTGACAATTCTTCTCAATACATGGATATTTGTTGATGGTATGTTAAGATGTTTGCTCTGTTTTCAAGAATTGTCCTTGTTGCAAGGCTTCCTTCAAGTGATGATGATTGTCACTTTAGCTTCCTATGTCCTTGAGTCTTCTTATACCTGCATAAAAAATTTCCCAAACGAGACCCAATCCTAAAATAAAACAAGATATCCTTCAAATTACCTTTTCTGCAATACACATTTAAGTAAATAATAGTGAAAGTAAAAAATTAAATGACTACCACATGTACCTGAATTGAGTGCATGACTTGCTTATTTTCATTTTGTTATTGGCTTGTTCAATTACTATCAACAATCTAATATTGGACAAATTTTTAACTAGGACATACCTAATGAGTGCTTTCAATTCTACCTAGATCTCACCACAAATTGTGAAAACTATACAAGAGTTCTAATAACCTTTAATTACACATTTTGTGTAGACCCTAATCAAGCTTAGTACACAACCCTTCAATACTTTAAAAGAAAACCTTAACATATTTAGATACGAGCCTAACCATGCAATGCAAACCTTATCAAAGAAGATACTTATAGTTCTGGAGAAAATTACATCAACAGGTCCTTCAAAACACAGTCCAGTTGATGGCTTGAAACACTTTACTAGTTCAGTAGTGCTATAACACCCTCCTCGTACATCTACCCAAGTAACTAGTCAACCAGGGTAAACATGTGACAAGAGGCTAATATGATGTGATTCAACCTCCTAGGTGACCTTAAGGAAGTGAAATCGATAGAAACACGTCAAACATACCTTCCACATCAGCAACAACACTCCCAAGAGCCATCGATCTAACCACTCAAGTCTCATGCCCCTAGGTCCCACTAATTTTTTAAGTTATTAAACCTCTGGATAATCCCATGCTATGGGCATGCCAACACCTAGAGAGCTCTTGCCGCTCCCACAAGCCTGCATGCATGCGTCTAGGGACTATTTCTAGCAGATTTGTGCCAAAGACTGTGAGATTTAAGGCACTTTTCAAGCCCATAATTCTGGCTACTTCCTAGAACTTTTTGTAACTTCTGGCATCCATTAAACACATGATGACAAGAATAATAAACCAAAAGCTAACTCGAGGACTAGGCCTGACCATCTCCTACTAGGAATAACATTCTGTCAAACACTTGGAATCAATGCAATCTACAGGTCTAGGATACAAGACATAACATGAATGATGAAAACTCTTATGAGACATGAAAATAAGAGTCACCACCTTCTCCCTTGAATTTCTATGAGATCAATTATGTATTGCATCCATCATTTTAATAATTACAAGTAAATACATGAAATAACCATGACTGAACCGGTCAATTAACCATGCTTATAACCAACATAAAACCATGAAAATAACAATGATCTAACAACTATTGAATCCACATATAAATAAGTACAAAAGAAAGAGAACTTATCTTTTATTAAACATAGGAAAATTTGACCAGGTTTGGAACTTCCATGTACCACCTGATCTTAGACATGGCTAAACCAAAATTTTCTTTCAGCCAGTCACCCCCGTGCCATATTCCAAGCATGAATGTGGGGTCTCATAAACATATCAATTGAAACCATTCAGAGCTTCTAGAGACCAACCACCTCAACGTATCAAATAGTGGTTCCACCTCATAGTTGGACATCACAAGAACCATCATCAGATTTTTCTCTACCCAAGCCTTCCAACGCTCCAAGGCAGTTTTTCCAACCAAGGCTCCAGGACTAGTAACTCAACCCACAACTTATACAAGGCTCCAAAGCGTTTTTCCAACCAAGGCTCTAGGACTAGTAACTCAACCCACCAAGGGCTCCAGAGTGTTTTTCCAACCAAGGCTCTAGGACTAGTAACTTAACCCAAGTTTTTATAGGGCTCCAGAGTGTTGTCCAACCAAGGCTCCAAGAACTAGTAACTCAACCCAAGCTAAGGAAATATGAGAACCAACCAAAAAAAAATGAACTCACAACACCATGACTATCATGTTAATGGAAAGGTTAGGCAATTCCATTGTCAATCCAGGCAATCCTCCATGTCAGTGACAGATCATGACCAATAAACCACATGCATATGCCATGCATGCCAAAAATAGTGAGGAAAACATATATACAACTCGATACCTACAAGAAAAACTCATTGTAACTGCTAATCTCGATGTCCTCTTGCACTATCATGCTTTTCCTTTGCATTCTTGCTCCAAAACTCCAAGTATGAAACACCCTCCAAGAGTGCTCCAAGAAAACTATAAGTGTCCAAGAATGGGAGAGGGAGAGAGAATAGAAGAGAGCTCCACCAAAACTAAACTGACCAAGCTTCCCATTTATCCTCATAAGCCTTTTTATGAATGAGGCATCTATTTTCTTCATTTTCCATTATTTTCCTTCATTTTTCTCCTCACATGCAGCCTATGACATTTCACCTCCCTTTTCTCCTAATAATTTCCTTTATTTCATATAAAATGCCAATAAATGCCTCATGCCTTTCCAAAGCCTTAGCCATTTCCTTTGCCAATTTCCTTAGCCATAATAAATTGAATGAACACCCACTAGGATGTTTTGCCCACCATTCAGCTTGTAATACATGTCCCATGACCATGGTATTATATATTTTACATGGATTTTTAACCGGGTTTGTTACAAGTCTTGTCCGGGACTTTGCTTGCAGCCTTGTTATAATGTTCTGGACAAACTTCTCAATGCTAGTCCTTGAAAGGTAGACCAAGAATTTTATTTTCAAATCATGGCCCTTGATGAGGATGAAAAACTTAAATTGTAGACCTAGACACTTAGTTTCAAACCGAGACCTTGTGGCATACTTTGGAGACCCTCGCTATCCTGAAATAATGCAATTTTCAATGTGCCAAGAATTTTAGGTTAGATGTTCCTTGTGGTCCTGTAATTTAAGCTTCAGACAGAGACCTTCTAACAAGGGAAACACTTTTCTAACCCTTATATATTTTAATACTTTTTGGTTTTTAGCCCTGCAACTAATTTGAACCCTAACTAAAAGGATCTGCATTGATATGCTTGTAGGGTAGTCTCGAAATTTTAGATATATCCGTTAAGTTCCTCATGCATTACATCTACCTCAAATGTCTCTTAATATATAGTATAAGATTCTCAATTGAAGGTTGTAAGACGGGCTTCATAAATGTTGGAGGAATTAATAACCTTATGATTGAAGAAATATCCATGTCCCTTGAATTATATTGATGTTCATATATTTTTCACCATATATTGACCATTTGATCATAGAAGAATTTTTGGATTAATTAATGGAGGAAATGTGATTTAATTGATGGATTTGCAGCCTAAGAGTGATATCTTATGATGTGAAAAAAATATAAGTGACCCTTAATTTAATTAATTACTAATCCTTGATATTTGTCTATTTTTTTTTTTCAATTCCATTAAAATTTTGACATCAATGATTGATTTAGTGCATATGGTCCTACCTAGTTGTGAAGTCAGTGATTGGTTTATTTTATTTGGTTCTTTGAGTTATGTAACTTATATGTGGTGATATTATGGTGATAAACAATGTCATATATTGACAGCCGTAGGAGGATGTGTCATGTCACTACCCCCTAGGGTTTTAGCCTACAAAACTAGGTCTTCAATTTCAAACTCAATTTTCTCTGAAACTAAAAGGAATCATGGGGCACACCACATGTCAATAGAAATATCTCGTTGAGGAGAATATATATAGAAGGATACTGACATGAGATTCCATGAATTTCCATGTCAAATGTTCCATCAAATATTGGGGTAGCTCCTGGTGCTGCTTGGGTTGACATCAATGACAACCACATATCAGCAACCTCCCCCTTTGGCATTGATGGCAACACAAGTACTCCTCCTGTGATAATAATCCCCCTGAAACCATGCTTCTAACCTTCCTAATGCTTTCTCTCCCCCTTTGAAATCAATATCAAAGGGTAACTCCCCTCAACAACCTGCCTCTCTGAAGGACCTGTGACCTGCCTTAACTCCCCCATTCTACTTGATGAGATAATGGAGTGGTCTAATGAGGACTTGGGAGAATCCTAAGTTTTTGGTGAAGATACTCAAATGTCTCACGCGACAATGGTTTGGTAAAGATATCAGTGATTTGTTCTTTTGTCCCAATGTATTCAACTTTGATGTTCTTTTTGGCAACCTGTTCTCTAACAAAGTGTTACTTGATAAGAATGTGTTTTGTTTTTGAATGCATCACAAGATTCTTGGAGATACTTATGGCGTTGGTGTTCGCAGAATATTGGAATGGGCTCATCGAACTTAACTTGAAGATATTGTAAGGTTTGTTTCATCCAGAGGACTTGCATACAACAAGAAGATGATGCTATGTATTATGCTTTTGTTGTGGATAAGGAGATTGAAGATTATTTATTCATAAACCATGAAACAATAAAACCACCTAGATAGAATTCTGCTCCACTAGTGCTCTTACGATCATCAACACTTCCTACCCAATCTACATTTGTATAAGCTGCAATAGTTAACTCGTTTCCCTTAGGATACCATAATCCATATTATGATGTTCCCTTGAGATATCAAAATATTATTTTCACAACAATGACGTGAGAATATTTTGGTGTTGCTTGGAATCATGCTACTTGTCTCACTGCTTGCATTACATCTAGCCTAAAAGTTGTTACATACAAAAGACTACCAATCATAGATCTATACATCCTTTGATCTGCATCTTTGGATGCGTCATCAATGCTCGACTTGCAACCTGTCACCATTGGGGTGAGACCTGGCTTGCAATCTTCCATATGAAATCTCTTCAACATTTCAAACTTAATATATTTTTTTTGAAAAATAAATATTCCTTGTCTTGCTGAGATATTTGAAGTCCCAAAATGTATATCAACTCACCAAGTAGTGACATCTCAAACCCACTTTGCATATTTGTAGCAATTCTTTTACTTAACCTGTCATCATCACTCCCAAAGATTATATCATCCACATACACTTCAATAATATTCAGACTATCATGTTCAATCCTAACATAAATGTTACTATATGCACTTCCCTTCTTGAACCCTTGTTGTTGCAAATAATTGTCAAGATGAGCATACCACACCCTGGTATCTTGTTTGAGACCATACAATGCCTTCTTTAATCTGCAAACATAATATTTCTTTTCAGTGAGGACAAATACTTCAGGTTGACTTATATATACTTCTTCTTCTAAGTCACCATTTAGAAAAGTTGATTTTACGTCCATTTGATAGACTTTTATTTTTCTTGAACATGTAAAAGCCAAGAACATCCTGATAGCTTCCATTATGGCAACAGGAGAAAATATCTCTTCAAAATCGATTCCTTCAACCTGTGCATATCCTTTGCAAACCAAACTTGCCTTGTTCCTCGTAACTTATCAATCCTCATTTAGTTTGTTCCTGAAAACCCATTTTGTTCCAATAACATTTTTATCTTTTTGTCATGGGACCAATTCCCAAGTGTCATTTTTCTCAATTTTGTCCAATTCTTCATTCATCGCAGCTACCTAATGTTCATCTTGACTAGCTTCTTCAAAATTGTTTGGCTCAATTGTAGCTAAAAGAGTAAGATGAACTTGTTGTGGTATGTGAAGCTGGTGGTTTCTTCTAGTTCATATATCTTCATTGAGATCCCCAATGATCTAATTAGAAGGATGATTATTTTGATACCATTATTTAGGGGTATTCAAGGGTGCTTTTTTTTCAACATGTTATTCATCTCTTATCTCTTCCTAGTTGGTAGTTGTTTCCTTATTCAATCTTTTTTACTCTGGGACTTCTTCTTTGACCCCTTTTAGTTCTGACTCATGTATCTCTAATTTTCTTGAAGGTGAGCCTTCCTCACTAACCTTTGAGCCATAGTATTCATTAAATGTTACATTGATTATTTAAACTATTCATTTAAGTATTTGATTGTAACATTTATAAGATTTTATTTTGCGTGAATAAACAACAAATATAACTTCATCCACTTAAGAATCAATTTTTTGTGTTTTCTTATATTCTCTTTTAATGTAACATTTGCTTCCAAATACCCTAAAATATTTTACATTTGCTGGTCTTCCTTTCCAAAGTTCATATGGATTCATATCACAATTGTTTCTAAGCAAATTTATGTTCAAAATAAATACAATTGTATCAACTTCTTGAACCCAAAATTTGTCATGTAATTTTGAATCATTTAGCATTATTTTGGCCATTTCTTGTGTAGTTCTATTCTTCCTTTCAACAAATCCATTTTGTTGCGGAGTTTTGGTTGTTAAGAACTACCTATTCATTCCATTTTCTTCACAAAAATATTCAAATGCTTTGGAGGTAAATTCGTTGCCATTATTAGATCTCAAACATTTAATATTTAAATCATTTTCATTTTCAACCACTTCCTTGTAGATCTTGAAACATTTGAATGCCTCAGAATTTTTCTTTAAGAAACTAACAACCATCATCTTTGTATAATCATCTATCATTAGCATAAAATATAACTCACCATTCAATCCTTTAGTCCTCATTGGTCCACATAGATTCGTATGTATTAATTCCAAAAATGAGATGGGAAGTGTTATTTTGTCTTGAACTTGACTTTTGTCTGCTTGCCATGCCGACAGTGCTCACATACAATGTTGGTTGGTTTTGAAATTAATGGCATCTCTCTCACAACTTACTTTGTGCTAATTCTTACAAGGTTGTCAAAGTTTATATGTCCCATTCGTCTATGCCATATCTAACTCTCATCTTATTTCGCCAAGAAACATCCTTTAATGACCTCATACAAGGCGTACATGTCATTTGGAGCTCTACTTACAGTAGCCACAAGTTGATTGGATTTTGTTTTCTTATTTCACATTTCTTTGAGTCGAATAACATTGTGTCCTTTATCACACATTTGACCTACACTTAGAAAACTGTGATTCATATTTTCACCAAGAAGAACATCTTTTGCTATAGCATCCTTGCTTCTAAGTTTGACAGTACCTATTCCTGTAACATTTGAAGATTCATCATTTCCAAAAGATAGTGTTCCATCTTTTCCTTCTTTCAAAGTTATAAATTTATTCTTGCCTTCGGTCAGTGTTGAACAACTGCTATCGACATACCAAACATTTCTTTTACTTTGATATTTTAGGGAAAGAGTGCACCTTTCATCTTTTTTCTTCCAAACTTGTTCATTTTTATTTTGTTTTGATTCCTTTGGAGGAGCCACAAATATGCAATATTTAGCCAAATGTCTAAAATTGTTGCATTTATGTCATTCTACTTCATTTCTTAGATATTCAAATCTGTTGTAACTTCGTTATGAAACCATCTCACAAAAAGATAGAAAATATAGATCAATGCCTTAGAATTCAGCCTCTTCGAGGGGGCAACCTCTTTTACATTACATAAATGAACAATTCTTGGATGATACAAATGAAAAAACCTCCTTTCTATATATAGGAGTCTATGGGGTCACAATATAACCAAGCCGACCTAACAATAATAATATAAATGCACAAAAATAAATATAGAGGGATTCTATGGGGCACAGTAATAACAATATGGGGACAATAGGGGCACAACAATATTAATAAGGGATACAACTACAATAGTAATGGGGGAATCACTAGTATTATATGGACCTAACATGCCTCTCTCCTTCAAAAAAGTGTTGTCCTCAACACTTGAGTAGTTCTGGATGCTTCTGTATAAAAATTCTCATCCTCCCATGTGGCATCTTCAGCAGATAAGTTCTTCCGCTTGATGAGATACTCTGAAATTGATCGATTTCGTAGCTGTCGAGTTCTTGTTTTTGTGACTGCTTTCGGTTCCAATGTAATTTTCCTTCTTCGTCAAGTTTTGAAAATATTGTTTGAACTGGGAGCTTGTTCCCTATAACCTTCTTTAAACATGAAACATGGAAAACTGGGTGCACTCGAGAAGCTATAGGAAGCTCCAATTTGTATGTCGTATTACCAATCTTTTGCAACACCTTGTACAGACCATAATACTTTGGTGATAATTTTTTATCCTTCTTATCTTGCTTGAAGGACATTTGTTTATATGGTTGTAGCCGTAGAAATACCTAGTCACCAACATCAAAACTTCTTTCACTGCAATGTTGATATGCCTGTTGTTTCATTCTATTCTGCGCCAACACGAGGTTATCCTTTAAGAGTTGGAGAACTTCTTGTTGATGTTCGATGTGATGTTCCACTGCTTGAACGTTAGAATTTTCTCTTAAATATGATGTGATGGATGGTGGCTGATATCCATAACGTGCCATAAATTGGGTCATTTTTGTTGCAGTATGGAAGGAAGTGTTATACCACCATTCAGCCAGAGTAAACCATTTGACCCAATGTGTCTTTTTATTAGATAAAAGCAACGAAGATATCCTTTCAAAAATTTGTTTACTATCTCAGTTTGCCCATCAGATTGAGGATGATAAGATGAGATATGAGCTAACTAAGTACCAAAACAAGAAAATAATTCTATCCAAAAATTTCCATTGAAATGGGATCTCTGTCACTTACAATAATATTTGGGTTTCCATGTAGCTTTTGAATTGTTTCCGTAAATGCAGTAGAAACTATACTGACTTTAAATGGATGTGATAATGCACAAAAGTGTGCATACTTGGTAAGTCTATCAACTACCACCATGATGACACTCTTTCCCTCAGACTTGGGTAAACATGTGATAAAATCCATTGAAACCTCCTCCCAATGTTGGCTTGGAATGGATAAAGGTTGTAAAAGACCCGGGGTCTTAATTGTTTCAACTTTATTTTGTTGGCAAACCAAACATTCCGCCACAAACTTTTGAATATCCGATTTAAGGCCATCCCAAAAAAATTCCTTCTTAACCCAGTGGTAAGTTTTTAAAAATCCTGAGTGCCCTCCTAAGGGAGAAGTGTGCAATTCCATAAGAATATTTTGTTTGAGTTGGGAAGTCTTATAGAGGTATAACCGATCTTTGTACCATAACGAATCATTTTTCTAGCCAAATGTATTAGATGTACTGGAATCTTGTTGTAACTTTCGAATAAGTGCTCACACTTCTTCAACATTCTTCCATTCCTCCCTTACTTCGTTTATCCAATCTGGTTGGATAATAGAAATGGCACACAACAATGCTTCCAAATCCTCATCCTTTCTTGAGAGTGCATCTGCCACAACATTTTGCTTCCCTTTTTTTAGATGATTTCAAAGTCATAACCCAACATCTTTGTGACCCATTTTTGTTGCTCTTCAGAGGATAATCTTTGTTCTAAAAAGTATTTAAGGCTATCATAATCCATTTTTACCTTGAAGTGTCTTCCCATTAGGTAGGGTCGCCATTTCTTAAGTGCATGTAGTATTGCCAACATTTCCTTCTCATAAATAGATTTGTGTAAATACTTTCCCTTGATTGCACGACTTTCAAAAGCAATGGGTCTTTCATCTTGCATTAAAACAACACCAATTCCATTTCCTGAAGCATCACATTCCACAATAAATGTTTTTGTGAAGTCTAGTGTAGCTAAGACCGGTGCTTGGCACGTTGCCTCTTTAAGATGTTCGAAGGCCTTTGTCACTTTTAGAGTCCATGAAAATGCATCTTTCTTCAATAATGTTGTTAGAGGTGCTGTTATTTTCCCATAATTCTTAACAAACTTGCGATAATACCCTGTCAACCGGAGAAATCCTCATAGATGCTTTATGGATGTGGGGATTTTCCATTCCTTAATGGCTTTAATTTTGCTAGGGTCTACGTTAACTCCTTCATGAGATACAATATGACTGAGATATTCCACCTCTTGTACTCCAAAGAAACATTTGGATCTTTTTGCATATAATTGTTTCTCCTCTAATAGTTAAAGCACCCTGTCAACATGATCCTTCCAATACTTGCTATTGATTAGTATATCATCCAAAAATACTAACACAAATTTTCTAAGGAAGGGTTTGAAAATGCAATTCATCAAACCTTGAAATGCAGAAGGTGCAATTCATCCAATAATTCATCAATGACAAGAATGGGATACTTATCTTTAATAGTGAGCTTGTTGAGCTCTCTATAATTTGGACACATGCGCCATGATCCATCCTTCTTGTGGACCAATACTACTGGAGCAGAGAAAGAACTTTGACTAGGTTGAATTATACCAGCCTCTAACATTTCTACAACCATACATTCAATTTCACTCTTTTGGGCATAGGGATATATGTATGGCCTGATGTATGGAGGAACACTTCCTGGAATCAAATGAATAGCATGATCATGATCACGAATATGTGGGAGACCTTTGGGAGTCTCAAATACCTTAGAATGATTGTCCAAGACGTTTTGGAGATCTGAAGAAATAGATGATTTCGATGTGGAAACATCTAGCGAACATAATTGTGCAATTGCAGCTCGTTGTTCCTTTTTTAGAAGCTTTTTCATACCATTAGAGCTAATTATCTTTCCTGGTTTCCCTGCAATACCCCTTAATTCAACTTCCTTTCCTTCTGTAGAAAATTTCACGAAAAGTTCTTGAAAATTAAAAGCTATTGTGCCTAAGGATTGTAGCCATTGGACTCCTAGTACAACATCAGAACCTCCCATTGGAATGGAAAGGGCTATTGAATACATATTCTCCCATGGATAGCTTGATATTATGGCACTTTCCAAAGCAATTTATGGTTCCTCCACTTGCAACCATCACTTGACACTTTGGTGCTGAATATAGGAAGCAATTCAATTCTTTTGCTATATTACAATGAATAAAATTGTGAGTACTTCCTAAATCAATCCACACTATTACCTTTTTCTTCTTGATATGTCCTTCTATCTTGATAGTTTGAGGGGTGGTAATTCCAGCAAATGCATTACAAGATATGGTTGGATTCATTACTTCTTTATCTAGGGTTTCTTCCTGGAGTATATCCTCTTCTTTTGACATTTCTTGTTCCTTTTCTTCCTCCTCTTCACAATCTATGTAGAATAATTTCTTCTCAACACACTTATGACCTTTAGTGTATTTGCCACCACAACTGTAACAAATCCATTTTGCTCTTTTTTCTTAAATTGTTGTGGTGCCAACTTGATGAGCCCCAAAAATGGATAATTATATGGGCTCATTCAGCCTCCTAATTTGGCTTAATCCACCATGCTCATTAGTTTATTGCATGTCTTTGATCATATTTATGCTAATAGAGTGAATTGTGTTAGTCATTATGCCAACAAGTCTAATGTGTGCTTTATGCAGTCTTTTTGGTCAATTTGGAGACAAAATCAAAAGTTTAAATGAGCACTTGGCAGCCAAATTCATGGAGAGGATTTGTAGGAAGGTGTCCCCTTCCTTTATGGGCCCTTACCTCAAATTATCCATCATCAGCTCGAAGTTCAAGGGCCACCACATCAATTATCACAAGGGCAGCCGAGCAAGGGCTAGTAAAGTTGCTGTTAACTACAAGTTTTGGTAGCCGAGTTCCTAAAGTTTAGGAGGGTTTTTGGGGTCCTCAATTTGTATAAATAAGAGGGCTTAGGGTCTCATTTGGGTTGGCAGAAGTTAGCTAGTTTGTAGTTCGATTTTAGTCATTTTTTTAGGCAGTAGGTTAGCTCTGCATTTCAACACATTTTCAAGCTTTTTCTTGTAGACAGTTTTTGATGTAACTATTATTTCTTGAGAAATAAAGATTAATCCAACTTTGCACCAGATCTAATCTTTCTTAGGAGGCTGTAGCTCTTGGGGTTGGGCCCAACCCAAGTGCTCAGTAACTCCTTTGTTTACCTTTATGTGTTTTTGCTGCATTCCTAGAATAAAATCTGCTATTTAGATTTAAATTTTGTTTTGTTATTTGGGTTGCTTTTGATGATTTTAAAAGCTTTTCTTGTTTAGATTAATTTGATAGGTTAATAACAGAGAATATCTTCAGAAAAAGGCTATCAAGCACCTCTGATCTCACCTCTCCCTCAGTGGGATCATGAGCTGGGACCAGGTTTCCTTGCTGCCACCAAAAACACTGTCTTTGCTTCATCATGAAATTATTAGTGTTAGATTCTCATTTGCAGAAGTTGATACCAGTTGTGATTACATGCTCAGATCCATTCTTATTTGGTTTCCAAAGTTGATTTACGTGATTTTCTGCCAATAAATTGTTGTGCATCATGCTTATGGTTTCTAGGTCAAATTAGGTTAAAGTAGTTAGATATTTGGTTTGCATAGCCTTTGATGATCAGTTTTGGGAAATAATGTGCAGAATACCTGTGATACCTTCTCATATATCCTTACCCCATCCATTCAACCTGCTTCGTCCTTTAACTCAGATTCTTTCTTCTCATTTACCACATTTTCTCACTTTGCCCTAGTTTCTACATTCTTGTGCATCATTGCTCCCTCCATCCTTGAACAAATCCAATCACTCCTTAGCCTCATTAACCAGGTCCTAGACCCCTTAACATACTTATCCAACCTCCATTTCCGCTTTCCCACCATTTTTCCTTCATCAACCCTCCAAAATCCTCTTTTCAGAACATCCTGTAGAAATTACAGAACATCCTGTAGAACCCTTGCAGACTTCCTGTAGAAGCTCACGAAAGAGGTTTCTTGAAATTCGATCATTGTGAAACTCTCTGGAAGGGTTCTAGGGACCGCTTAGGCCCTCTTATAACCTTCCCAACCTCTTGCAAGCATTTCCTTTCGCCAATCCACCTCTGCATAGTCAAAAACAGTTAAAGCATATGCATGATAATTCTGACAACTTACTCAAAAATACAAAAAGATGTTTTTTTCCAGATTTTAATGTAAAAGTAGCTTAGTCACATGAATTTTACCTTCATAGAAGCCAATGACATCTATTTCAATAGCTTTCATCCTCTTTCTTGCATCAGTAGGGCTAGCTGGTAAAATTAGGGTTTGCTAGGGTTTGCATTTCCTTTCAACTTTTCAGTTTCTTTCTGCAAGTAGATTAGCCTCCTTTGAGTTAGCTTCCATCCATTAGTTAAAAAAATCTTCTCAGAGCTCATAGAAGTTGGCTTAAGCTTCTAGCAGACTTGTGCGAGCTGACCAAGTGACAGCTGCGGCAAGAGCTAGTACTTGTGCATACAACATCGTCACTTCCAAGTTTGTTACGAACTACCGGGCTGATAAAATTAAAGAAGGGAGTCCTTGGAGTTGCAGCATTATTGATGTAATACTGGGGCCCACCACCTTTTTGGCACCATTGCCGGGGAAGTGTCAGAGTATTGATGATTGCTTCTTTTCTTCTATTTTCTACTACAACCTTCTGCTCAGTAGTTTATTTCATTTCCATTCTACAATTTCATTTATGCAAAAGTGGATTAGACATTTCCTGCTTTCATTTCATTTCAGCAAGCGTAGATTATATATTTCCTTCTTTCATAGATTAGCATTCCAATTTCACAATTTCAATTATGCAAGCATAGATTAGCATTTCTATTCCGCAATTTCAATTCTGCAAGCGTAGATTAACATTTCAATTATGCAATTTCAATTCTGCAAGCGTAGCTTAACATTTCATTCCTGCAATTTCATTTCAGCAAGATATATTTTAATTAGCTGCAGTTCAATCTATTTCAGTTTTGCAGGTACAAGCAGAAAAAAGAAAAAATAAACCAAAAAAATTTCCTTTCATGCCTTGTAGGAGTAGAGATAATTTAGAAAAATGATTGCACAACACCCACACTACTTCACATAGCCAACCTTCTCTCTTCTTCGATGGCTGTGATTAAAGAACCCTTAAGTGGATAGTAAGACATATTTGAAGAACCTCAAGGGAAGAAGAAGAAGAAAACATTGCTCTGGAGAAAATGGCTGAAAATAGAAATGTTGGGAGCAATACCTTTTCTTCCTACTCATCCCTTTATGTTGGAAAAGGTGAATGTGAAAATATGCTGGAAGATTTCAAGAGTGATATGAGGTAGTTTCTTGCCATGCAATTGGATATGCTGTGGATCCAAAGGAAGCAAGAGGAAGTTGGGAGGGCTTTGGACATATTTTGTCCTAGGTGCACTAGAAAGAATCCTAGGAACGAATGTCCAATGCACTCCCTAGAAGTGTGTTTCGTCCATGAAGAATACCATCCTACGAATCACTGCCCTTCCTTGCCTGGACTTAAAGCTGCATATCAGAGAGCCAAAGGAGCCACTGAATCACTCTATTATATGAACCAAAGGAGGCCACATGGACCCATACCCTACCAGCAGGGAATGTAAGGGACATCCCAGACCTATTACGACCCCTATCAAGCCACTTCCATGCCTTCTTGGGGTCCCCCTGCTCATCCTTTCTGGTTCACACCCCCTCCTTGGTCGTATCCTCGTCAATACCATGCTTCTCCAGTAGCTCATTCGTTTCACTCTTATGCTCAGCCACAACCTCAGTGGAATGCACCTCATCAGGGGTGGAGGCCCCAATACAACTCTCCTCCCACTCCTTTGCCTCCACCACCTACCCAACCACAACCCCATCCACATCCATTGCAAATATACACCCCCACTCAACTACCCGTACTACCATTTCCAAACGTGCACATTGGAGTAACTCAACTTAATTACAATGTTGAGGCACAACATGTCGAAACAACTCTTCTTGAGCTCAATGATATTCACCATAGCTCAGGAAGAGTATTGCAAAAAAGATATTATATTGAAAGCATTGAAGGACCACATCCAGCAAAAGAAGATTCAAAGGAGGAGTTGAAAGAACCATGGGATGCACTTGATGAAGAGAAGACATCAGAATCAGAGACCGAGAAAGCTCCCTCATGGTTACCATCAAATCCTCCACGTATTCAAGAGAAAAATCAGCAAAAAGAGGAAGATGTGAAGGTCATTATAGAAGAAGATATGGAGAATGATCCATATCAGCAAAATGACCAAGGATATCAAAGCTATATTGAGATATGGTTCCAGATAGTCACTAAATTGCAGCAGTACTCTCTTCCTCATCTATGCTTGGTCTCTTCAAAGTCAAATCATTTGGTCTCTGAAATCCAGATACCTGTCAAAGCATGCATTTCAAGCTTTCACATCATTTTGTCTCTAATCTCGATTTGCACATGGTTCCATTGGAAGTATTCTTATACTTGAAAATGATTTTGTTTTTCAAGTAGGCAAGGTTAGAAAAAAAAATGATAAAAAGAGAAAAATAAAAATTTAAGGTGAAAACCTCCTCGCAGGCTCCTCAGATTGGCTCATTGATTGAAAACCTCCATGAGGCACCCAAGGCAGGCAATTAGGGTGAAAACCTCCATGAGACGCCCTAGTTGTTTTCAAAAAAATAGAAAAAGAAAGAAGAAAAGAGAAAAATAAAAATAAACCTAATTTCTATTGAATAATTGTAGGTTGCAGCAAGGACATTGCAGGTTAGGAGGATCACTTAAAACAAAGACAGAAGAAGTTTTGTGCCTTCTACAGGAAGTTCTATGTCTTCTACAGGTAGTTCTGTGTTTTCTACAGGAAGCCTACAAATGAGCCAAAATTGATCTCCGAAGAGGACAAAAAGGCTAAGAATATGTCCATGAGGCCTGCACACATCCACGTTTCCATCCCTCACCCTTCTCCATCATTTTTTCCACGTCATTGTGCTTCTTTTATGAAAACTGTGTTTTCTACAAGAAGTTCCTGTAGAAATTATGGGAAGCTAGAAATGGATTTCAAAAAGGCAGTTTGGCGAACATGATAGTTTCCTAAAGGGTTTATAAGTCCTCCTACAATCTTCAAACTCCTCCTCCATCATTTCCATGCTTGCATCACAGCCCAAGCTCATTTTTTCTTACCATGCAAAAAACTGCAAAATGCTTTGAAGCAAAAATACATGGTGCTGAAATTTGTTTTTCCCCTAACTTGAAAACCGTGCATCCATTTGCAAAAATGTTACATGGGGAGTTGTATAGGGATGATGGCAACAAGCTCGAACAATTTCAGCCAATTCTGGTTCACGGTTTCCAAGAAATCAACCTCCATCACCTTCAGCCATTTTTGCATTTTCTCCATATCCGTGCATCCGTTTCAAAATCTGTTTCATGGGGAGATGTATATGGGTGATAGTAACCTACCCAAACAGTTTCAGGCGATTCCAATGCAGGGTTTCCGAGAAATTGACCTCTGTAATCTTCATCCATTTTCAGTTTTTCTCAATATCCGTGTATCCATTGACCACAATTTTGCTATGGGAGGTGCATAACAATGATAGAAGCATGCTCAAAAAGTTTCAGGTCTATCTGATCTATCGTTTGGGAGTTATGGAGAAAACAAGTTGTTGTCCTACGAAAATCCAGCATCAGCAGCATGAAGGTGCAAGTCTGAAGGATGAAACTGACTTCTGCAGGTTAGATCCGGCCAGAGGATACATGCACAAGAAAAATAACCACACATCAGACAACAAAAAGCTTATAGCATAAAGGATTCAGGCATGCAGCAATGGAATATGAGCATGCAGCAGCAAAAAGCACCTCACAACAACCACATTTGACTTCTAGGTACGTGACTAAAATCATTCCTCTGTTGCATGAATGTAATTTAAGAACTGCGTGAACAATGAAATGGTTGTGATTAAAAAATTGGTGGCCAGCTAACTGGCCACCCTCATCCAGTTCAAATAGCGCTTGATAGGTGCAATCGACACGTGTGCTCAGCTATCTCAGGAAGAAATATGAAAACAAGTAGTGGTGACCATTTAAACTTCAGCATGATTGATGGATGTGATTACAGGCAAAGAACAAACAGTTCATAATAACACTGCAGTGGGGACCAACAGTCTGCATGGGGCCAACATGCAGTTGGCCAGCTCACCCTCCATCAACGGAAATCTCCATAAACAACCAATCAAACTCTCACCACCATTGTTTCCATTCTATCATCGTCCCTACAGCTGCAACAAGCTCCATACCACCTCCATAGCAGCAAACCAGTCTTTCTCAGCCATTTTTTAAAAAACCCTCCTGCTTATCGGCACTCTACAGGAAGCACAGTTTCATTATGCAGGAAGGCTTCTACAGGAAACACAGAAAACAACCATGCAGAAAGGAAACCTAAGATTTTCAGCGAATTTCAAGCTCAAAAGAGGTAGGATCGGGGAAACTTCTTTGTGCATGATTTTTTGGTGTAAAATGGTGAATTGAACACGACATTAAATTGAAAAATGAGAGTAAAAATTCTGCCTGTGCATTGAGAACAATGGAAGTCTGCCTGCATGATTCATTGAGTTTACCCAATTTTTTCTTTTGCATCCGAAATCTCCTCATCAGTTTTTTAAAAATAAAAAAAAATTCCCTTGCAAGGAAAGACATGCAGCAGTAGAGACCAACCTGTGTGTGTGGAAAAAACCCGAATTTACATATCTATCAATGTGTTGAAAAAACCAATGTCCTTATGCTCTGCTCTGTAAAAAATTTCTTTCTAAACAGACAGACCAATTCTAGGTGACAACAATTTTAACACAAGGGAATTACTGCCATTTGATGTTGTAAAGAGCACATGAAAAATTCCTTCTTGGGTTCAAAACAAAAAGACCAAATTCAGCTCTCCTCTATTTCGGTGATTGTCTGTGTTTTTTTCCCACTTGAGCATTTTTTTTTTTTGGTTAAAACACAAACTCAACACCATGCCAACTGAAGAAATTGAGAAGAACATTGATGAGTGAGAACAAGACATTCAATCAGAGGGAAAAACAGAGGAAGAACAGAAGGAAAAAGAGGAATTTGACATGACCACTGAGCATGAGACAGAAAAAGAGACAACAGCAAAAATAGAGAGGGCGAAAAAGGAAAAAGGTTGGGAAGAAAAAGGCCAAGAAAGCTCAAATGAAAGTTGTCACAACCAAGGAAACCACAAAGAAATTAAAAGGAAAGACACATCCAGTCAAGAAGACCGAAACAGTTGACACCAGACTTTCTACAGGAAGCATGGAAACAATTTCTATAGGAAGCATGAATACAGAACAACAAGAGGAGAATCACCTGAGATTTTGGACAGGAGGTAGCAGCCGTGCTTGCCACCATTAGCACACCTCCAAGACCAAAAAGGAAGAGAAAGAGGCAAACCTCCATGTACTTTAAAGTGAGGAGGAGCACACAGATCAAAGTAGGTAGACCCCAGCCACAGTCAAAGGAGCAAATTGTCATTAAGGACACAACAACTAAACAAAAGGAGGAGTCTTTATTAGGCCCCTATACTATCAGTGTAACCCCTTGTTGTTATTAGTACAACCCCCTTATTATATTGATGTACCCATGTAGTGCCCCTATTGTTACTATTGTGCACCATAGAAGCCCACTATTGTTATTATTGTGCCCTTACATTATTATTGTTATGTCGGCTCTCATTACATTATGACCCCTTAGACTCCTATATATAGAAAGGAGGTCTTTTCATGTGTATCATCCAAGAATTGTTCATTTATGTAATGTAAAGGAGGTTGCCCCTTCGAAGAGGCTGAATTCTAAGGCATGGATCTATCTTTTCTATCTTTTTCTTGAGCTGGTTTCATAACATTTGGTATCAGAGCTTTGGATTCTAGGGTTTCACTACTCCAAATAGGTCATCGTGGCATTTGCGCAATAACTTTTTTTCTATGAGGTTTCAGAAGCTAAAAACAAAACCCATTTGAGAAGAAATCGCGCTGAATCTTGGGGCCAAATTTAAGAGTTTTTTTTGCTATATTTTCAAAGATATGATCTGAGGAAGTTGGTCTTTTTGTAGACTCCTGAATTACATTCCAAATAGGTGACCTGGGGAAAATAGTCATAACTTTATCTTTGAGCATTGGATTGAAATTTTATAAGAAGTTACAAAAAGAGGATGGACTGTAGTTTCTTGTATATCTTGTTTAGTGCCAAAGGTCGAAACAGTGACACGTGGCACTTCATACAAGTTCGCTCTCCTGGAAAAGTATATAATCAGGTCATCTTGGGAGATTGTGCATAACTCTTTCTTGGAGAATCCAATTTGGATCAGACTGGTGGCATTGGAAAGAGGACATAGAGTGCTACTACAGATCGCAATTTTAGAACTTAAAGATCCAAAAGTACAGATTTACAGTCATTTCAAGATCAAGCTCCTAAAATCAAGAAAAAGCAAGATGAGGAAGTTTGTTGGCAAGGATCCGGTAAATTGGATACTTCAGATGGAGAAATATTTTGATCTACATGGTGTACCACTGTTACAAAAGGTATGTATTGCATCTTCATATTTAGAAACAGATCAATTTTTATGGTATAAAGGGCTTTTTTCTCGTAAACGACTTGTTACGTGGTCAATTCTCATAGAGGAAATGATAGCACATTATGAGGATACAAAGAACAACACCTTCTTTAGAGCAACACCACAACATTTGGAAAGAGTAAAAGGGCTTTGTGACATATTGGAAAGCAAAATTGTGGAAACCAGGAAGCATACCCCTCACAACTATAAAGATGGAATTGTTGTTTCTCCTAGCCTTCCACAACCTACAAGGGTTACACCACAACAATTGGAAGAAAAAAGAGAAAAAGGGCTTTGTTACAATTGTGATAGCAAATGCACTAAAGGTCATAAGTGCGTTGAGAAGAAATTATTTTACATAGAATATGAAGAGGAGGAAGAAAATGATCAAGAGACATCAAAAGAAGAGGATATACGCCAGGACCCCACCTCAGAGAAAGAAGAAATGAATCAGACCATATCTTGTAAAACATTGGCAAGAATTACCACTCCTCAAACTCTCAAGTTAGAAGGACATATCAAGAAGAAAAAGGCTCAAGAAGTGAAAGATCACATTGAGAAAGAAGAAATGAATCCAACCATATCTTGTAATGCATTGGCCGGAATTACCACTCTTCAAATGATCAAGATAGAATGACATATTAAGAAGAAAAATGTCCAAGAAGTGAAAGATCACATTGAGCATCAAGAAATGGATCCGACCATATCTTGTAAAACATTGGAAGAAATTACCACTCCTCAAACTCTCAAGATAGAAGGACATAAAGAAAAAAAAGGTTCAAGCAGTGAAATTTCACATCGAGCATCAAAAACAAGTTCTCCAACTTTTAAAGGATAATGCCACTTTGGTGCAAAATTGAATGAAACAACAGGTAGATCAACATTGTAGTGACAACTATTTTGATGTAGGTGATTGGGTATTTTTACTACTACATCTCAAGCAAGCTATTTATGAGAAGGAAATGTTGGAAATACTACATGCACTTAAGAAATGGCGACCTTATCGAATGGGAAGACACTTCAAGGTAAAAATGGATCATGATAGTCTTAAATACTTTTTAGAACAAATATTATCTATAGAAGAACAAAAAAAATGGGTCACAAATATATTGGGTTATGAGTTTGACATAATCTATAGAAAAGGGAAGAAAATTTTTGTTGCAGATGCACTCTCAAGAAAGGATGAGGATGTGGAAGCATTGCTTTGTGCTATTTCTATTATCCAACCAATTGGATAAACGAAGCAAGGGATGATTGGAAGAAGGATGAAGAAGTATGGCCACTTATTCAAAAGTTGCAAAAGATCTCAATTCAGACAATATTTCTAGAAATTGAAGAGGAAGGAAAAATCATATTGGAACTTGGAGCAGTCACAAAAACAAGAACTCGACAGCTACAAAATCGATCAATTTCAGAGTATCTCATCAAGTGGAAGAACTTACCTGCTGAAGATTCCATATGGGAGGACAAGAATTTTATAGAGAAGCATCAATAACTACTCAACCGTTGAGGACAACACTTTTTGAAGGAGAGGGGCATGTTAGGCCCCTATACTACCAGTGTAACCCCTTGTTGTTATTAGTACAACCCCCTTATTATATTGATGTACCCATGTAGTGCCCATATTGTTACTATTGTGCACCATATAAGCCCACTATTGTTATTATTGTGCCCTTACATTATTATTGTTATGTTGGCTCTCATTACGTTATGACCCCTTAGACTCCTATCTATAGAAAGGAGGTCTTTTCATTTGTATCATCCAAGAATTTTTCATTTATGTAATGTAAAGGAGGTTTCCCCCTCGAAGAGGCTGAATTCTAAGGCGTGGATCTATCTTTTCTATTTTTTTCTTGAGCTGGTTTCATAACAGTATCCTTCAAAGATATCCATCACCTATGAATGAGGAAGCCAAAAACTTTCAATCGAGAGAGAGAATTCAGATGATGGACTCAAAGACAACGCTACAGGAAGTTGAGACAGTTCTATAGGAAGCTGAGAATTCTCTACAAGAAACTCAGGCTAAGCTAAGAGAGATCGAGAAATTGGAGGAAAAGGTGGCCAAACAATCACAGGAAGAAGGAAAGACAAGGAAACATCTGATGAACAACAAAGAGAGGACAAGCTGCCGGCTGAGGTTGAGGAACTAACAAAACTACTACAAGAAAAGGAGCACAGGCAGTGGGAAGAAGTAGAGAGAAAAGCATGGTTTTATGACCGAGAAGAGGACATCACTTCAGAAGCTTGGCATGACAGGGAGGCCACCAGGGCCATCAAAGATGAAGAGATAGATTAGTTGCTCAGAGGATGAGCAACACTTTCCGTAGGGGGTGATGATGAGCCCCAAATGGATAATTATATGGGCTTATTCAACCTCCTAATTTGACTTAACCCACCATTCTCATTAGTTTATTGCATGTATTTGATTATAATTATGCTAATAGAGTGAATTGGGTTAGTCATTATGCCAACAAGTCTAATGTGTGCTTTATGCAGTGTTTTTGGTCAATTTGGAGACAAAATCAAAGGTTTAAATGAGCACTTGGCAGCCAAAATTCGTGGAGAGGATTTGTAGGAAGGTGTCCCCTTCATTTATGGGCCCTTACCTCGAATTCTCCACCATCAGCTCAGAGTTCAAGGGCCACCACATCAATTATCACAAGGGCAACCAAGCAAGGGCTAGTAAAGTTGTTGTTAACTACAAGTTTTGGCAGCCGAGTTCCTAAAGATTAGGAGGGTTGTTGGGTCCTCAATTTGTATAAATAAGAGGGTTTAGGGCATCATTTGGGTTGGCATAAGTTAGCTAGTTTGTAGTTCGATTTTAGTCATTTTTTAGTCATTTTTTTTAGGCAGTAGGTTAGCTCTGCATTTCAGCACATTTTCAAGCTTTTTCTTGTAGACAATTTTTGATGTAACTATTATTTCTTGAGCAATAAAGATGAATCCAGCTTTGCACTAGCTCTAATCTTTCTTAGGAGGCTGTAGCTCTTGGGGTTGGGCCCAACCCAAGTGCTAGTACCTCCTTTGTGTATTTTCATGTGTCTTTGCTGCATTCATAGAATAATTTCTATTATTTAGGTTAAGATCTTGCTTTGTTACTTAGGGTGTTTTTGATGATTAAAATAGCTTTTCATACTTCAGGTTGATTTAACAGTTTGGTAAAGGAAAAGATCTTCAAAAAGGCTCAAGCAATCCTTGATCCCATCTCTCCCTCCTTGGGACCATGAGCTGAGACCAAGGCATACTTGCTGCCACAAAAACATTGTTTTTGCCTCTTCATGCAATTGCTAGTGTTAGATTTTTAGTTAGGAAAGTTGATACCAGTTGTACTTTCATGTTTAAGATTTGTTCTTGCTTAGTTTCCATACTTATCTTGCATTATTTCATGTGTATAACCTTTTGTTCATCATGTTTCTGTTTTTTAGGTCATATTAGGTCAAAATAGCTAGATCTTTGGTTTTCCTAGTCTTTGTTCGATCAGTTTTGGAAAATAGTGTGCAGAACACCTGTAATACCTCCCTACCTATCCTTCCTCCATCATAGAACCTACTCCAACCCCTAATCCAAGATTCCTTCCCTTCATTCGCCACACTTTTCCAATTTTCCCTAATTCCTACATTCTTGTGCAACATCGCTCCTTCCATCCTTGAACGAATCCAACCACCTTAATCACACCTTAGCCTCATTTACGAGGTCCTAGGCCCCTTTTCATCCTCATCCATCCTCAATTTCCACTTTCCTACTGTTTTTCCACCATCAACCCTCCAAAATCCTCTTTGGATCTTCCTATAGAACATCTTGTAGAACCCCTGCAGACTTCCTGTAGAAGTTCACGTGAGCGGTTTTTCAAGATCTGATCACTGTAAAACTCTCTAGAAGGGTGCTAGGGACCCCTTAGGCCCTATTCTCACCTTCCCAACCTCCTACAAGTGCCTACTCCATTTCCTTTTTCCAATCAACCTCTGCATAGTAAAAAATAGTTAAAGCACATGCATAATAATTCTGAAAGATTACCCAAAAATACAAAAAAAATCTTTTTCCATATTTTCCTTCAGAAGTAGCTTAGTCACATGGATTTTATCTTTCCAAGAATCAATGGCATCCATTTCCACCACTTTCATCTCTTTTCTTGCACTAGTAGGGCTAGTCGGTAAAACTAGGGTTTGTTAGGGTTTGCGTTTCTTTTTAGCTTTCAGCTTTTTTCTGCATGTAGAATAGCCTCCTTTGAGTTAGCTTTCATCCATCACAGTTAAAATATTCTTCTAAGAGCTCATAGAAGTTGGCTTAAGCTCCTAGTGGACTTGTGCCAGCTGATCAAGTGATAGCCTGTGGCAAGAGCTAGTACTTGTGCATATATCACTGCCGCTTCCAAGTTTGTTACGAACAACAGGGTTGATAAAATTAAAGAAGGGAGTCCCAGGAGTTACAACATCATTGCTACAATACTGGAGCCCACCATCCTTTTGACTCTGTTACCGGGGAAGTGTCAGAGTATTTGTGATTGTTGCTTTTCTTTTATTTTCTACTCCAACCTTCTGCTAAGTAGTTTATTTCAGCAAGAGTGGAGTAGTTGTTTCATTTCCATTCTGCAAAAGTAGATTAGACATTTCTTACTTTCCTAGACTAGAATCTGAATTTTGCAAGCGTATATTAGCATTTCAATTTTGCAATTTCAATTCTGCAAGTGTAGATTAGTATTTCAATTCTGCAATTTCACTTCCAGCAAATTTTACTTTAGTTAGTTGCAATTTGTTATTCAATCAATTTCTGTTTTGCAGGTACAAGAAGAGAAAACCAAAAATATTTCATTTCATGCCTCATAGGAACAAAGACAATTTAGGATGATTCTTACCCAACACCCCCACCACATCATTGAGTCACCCTTCTCTCTTCTTCGGTGGCAGTGAACCTCCACAGATACACGAAGATCCTCTAACAGAAGAAGAGCAAGAAAACATTCCTCCTGAGACCATAGTCGAACACAAGAATGACATAGGTGACGAGGAGAGAATAGAAGGTGCCTCTTCCATCTGAGAGACCAATGCAGACACAAAAATGATAAACATAAGTCCCTCAACCTTACCTCACTTCCATGGATTGACCACTGAAGACCTTGATACCTTCTTGTTTGAGTTTGTTGTCCTTTGTTGAACCTATGATTATGTAGAAGATGAGCAGAAGTTGAAACTCTTTCCCTCTACCCTCAAGGATGCAGAACTGCGTTGGTTCATGGGGTTACCTAGAAACAATATCACAACATGGGCTCAGATGCAACAAGCCTTTAACAACAAATACTGGGATTACTATAGGTCAAAGGAAACAAAGGGAGAAATGTTTCGGATGACCATGGGAAGCAATGAATCTTTAGAAGATTACAAGGAATGGTTCCAACTCAGTTATAAAAGGGCCAGGTGCACACTTGACCTCAAATCTCTGAAGCTGGTTCTACTTCGAGGAATCCCTAAAGACCTTCTAGATACTCTCCATTTGATGGCTAGAGGAGATATCTACCAACTACCTTATGATGACATAAAGACTATGTTTAGAAACCATTCTAGGGCAGCCCGGAAAAGAGGTAGGGGGAATCAACTCTCAACCAACACCACCTTCTCCAAACACGAATTTTCAAATCAGATGGAAGACATTAAAAGTGAGATGAGACAGACCATTTCCATGCAACTGGATACTTTTCGAATCCAACAAAATAAATAGGAAGCTGAGAGGGCTTTAGCCATCTTTTGTCCTAGATGTATAAGGAAACATCCTCAGAACTAGTCTCCATTGCACTCAATAGAGGTATGTTTCATTTGTCAGGAATACCACCCTACAAACCAGTGCCCAACCTTACCCGGACTTAAAGCTATTTACCAAGGGACTAAAGGAGCCACTGAACCACTCTACTTCCTAAACCAAAGGAGGCCACATGGATCCAGACCTTACCAGCAGGGGATGCAAGGGGCATCCCAAACTTATTAAAACCCCAACCAATCCACTCACATACCTTCTTGGGGCCCCCCTGCTCATCCTTCTTGGTCCACGCCCCCTCCTTGGTCATATCCATCTCAATACCATACTCAACTTGCTGCTCATTCTTTTCATTCTCATGCTCAATCCCAACCTCAGTGGAATGCACCTCAACAGGGGTGGAGGCCCCAATACAACTCTCCTCCTGCCATTTTTCCTCCACCACTTGCTCAACCACAACCATTACCTCCTGCTCCTCCGAGAAAACCCCATATGCCTACCCAACCGAACTTGAACCCCAATAACAGACAGGCCCAACAGGTATATACTGGAGAGACAACATGCCCTACCTATGCTATGGAGATCCAGGAGATCAACCTATGATCTGGGAAGGTCCTCCCAGATAGCCAACCTCCTCCTAAGGAGGGTGAGGAAGAGAAACAGGAAAGTGAACCCAAAGCCATTCCACCCTTTCCTGAGAGACTAATTGGAACCACGTAACCAAACCCAGAAGAGACTAAACTTCTGGGTGAGCTTAAACAGTTATGTGTGAAAATACCACTTCTCCAGGCCATAAAAGATGTACCAATATACAACAAATTGATTAAAGAAAAGTGTTTCAAGCACCTAGGCAGGTGCAAGAGAGATGCCCCAA